>CAHIKZ030000361.1:170000-182500 GCA_903632075.3 Acanthosepion pharaonis | reverse complement strand
GCAAGATCTTTAACAGAATTGTCTTATCGTTTGTGGAGAAATAACTGTACAGCGTGAACCCATAGTGATCGATGGATGTGTGGGTGGTATAAAGGATAATGATTCTTCATGAGAAATCGGAAAGATGACTTCGAATTCAGGTTGGATTCACTGCACTCACTCATGCGCAAATGTCCTTAGAAAAGTATAGAATCCTTTTGCCCCTCCAAATTATGAGTTAAATAGTAGAATGTGTACCGGGTAAATCTTTTTTATTTTTCTCCCAAAAGGAAAAATGTCGATGCAGTATTCACTCGCAAAAAGGAAAATTATTCTTACAATCTGATATGTCCCGGAAAGGGATATATTTGATTGAAGTAGCTAAGTGGGTTTTGGCTACGGTAACCAAGTAGTATACAGTAGCAGTAATCGACCGGTGTCGCAGGTAATAGGTGTAGACCAATAGGATAGCCAATCTTAAACTCTGTCGTACCTACACCGTCCGTATTTATGAGGAACACCAGCCAATCATATTCCAGTGAGGGAGGACTCAGGTGTATGCATATTCTATTATATCACAATCCAAAATATTTTTAGGCTTTAAATAACCCAAAAAGGTTAATAAGACGCCAAACACAACTCAATCAAATCACTACATATATAATATATAGATAATATATATTACATAAATATATACTACATAGGTATATAAATCATAGACGATATATAATACATAGATATATAATACATAGATATAAATAGACGGTTTATATTTAATGTGTTCACATTGTTTACAGGGGTATTTTGTTTCGTACAATAAAACTGACTCTGACCTTTGAACTTTACAGGATATGCTTCCAGCGAATGGTTTATTCATACCATCACACTGGAAGCAGTTTTCAAAGTGTGTCTTATAGATTGACTCAAATTTCAGAAACAAAATTTTATTTTGTTTCAAATTTACCGCATTTATGATTCGATTTTTATCGTGGTGCAGATAATTGTGAACACCATCAATCAATAGCTCTACATTATGTACATCAGCAGACCCTCTTATAGTTTTGACCATTCAACTCAGAGAACAGATAGATTCATAATTTTTTAGATATTTGTGCAAAGTGAAAGTGAAAGTGAAAGTCAAAATGAAAATGAACTATGAATTTTTATTTTGGCGCCGATATCCGTTATACTACCTGCAGACAGATTGAATGACTTAAATGAGTGAAATAAGTTGAAAGTAACGAAGAATTATAAATAAAAAGAGAAACAAATATAAACCAGAGGAGAAATTAATTCAATTTTACAAGAGCTTAGAATCACAGCCATGGTAGAGTAATGGATAGCGGCTTGGACTGAGGAATCGGAGAGCGTGTTCGAATCTTAATCGATTTTATTACATTCATTTACGTACTAATAACCTTGGGAAAGGTATGAATCAAATTCTTCTCTCCCCAGCTATGGGTAAATAGTAGGAGAAACTGTGTTATATAGGAAAGCTTGGCAGACGGTCTAGAAGTAGAAAACCTCCGAATTCAAAACTGTATGTAGCCCTAACAAAGCACATACTATGCAGATAATGACTATGGTCGATTCCTTAATAAAGGACTCTATATGAAATTTTTATAGGAATAGAGATTTTTAATGGAAGCATTTATTTTATTATTTATCGAGAAAGCTCGGAATCTATTTATAAAACATTTTTAGTGCTGGCATGGAAGAGCAAAAGAAAGGAAAAGGATATTTCACAAACCTGTAGAGATCCTCGTCATTGTGAATTTCGATTGAAAGAAAGAAATCGTTTGCAAATCATCTTCAATAATTTATAAACATCTAATCGATATTCACGCATAAAGTGAAATTAAGCAACTTGTAATGATCGTTTTTATAAACAATATACATCATCTACAGCCCCTCCCAAGAAATCATTCTATATCATAAAGCAAATTTTTCAAGGCTATGTCTATTTAAAGAAGTAGGCGATCATCACTTTCTTTGATTGTCTCTTTATTATTTACGAATTCCGTGCATTATTTGGAAGCGGTTTCTCTTTGACTTTTCCAAGATTTTGAATTTATACTTTTCCTTCTTATAGGTAGGTTGCCATTCAATGCCAAAAAATAAATAAATAAATAAATAATAATAATAAAAAACAATTTAAGTGCTATTTAATCGATGACTGGAAAGGCACCAAGGGTAAATTTCTTTCTTTCTCAAAGACCAAAGTATTTGGTCTTTCCTGTTCACTAAAAAATGTAATAAAACTCTAATTAGTCGCTACCGAAAATATTTAAAAAAAAAAAAATAATCTAACTTTTTCTATGAGCAAGAATAGAGAATTTCCATTTGAGCAAGAATAGAGAATTTCCCTTTGAGCAAGAATAGAGAATTTCCTTTTGAGCAAGAATAGAGAATATCCCTTCGAGCACGTTTTGATAAAATATTTGCTTCCCTTTGGAATAAAAGGTCTTTGGCGGCTGAAAAATATGAAGCTGCACTGAAGGGAATATAAAAATACCTCCAACTATTTGTTTTTAAATTTAAAAATACCTCCAACTACTGTTTTTGTAAAGTTGGACGAAGTACTAATTTGACTACTAAACGGGAGAGAGAGAGAGAACGAGAGGGTGGGAGGGAGGGTTAGACAGATCGAGAGAGAGAAGGGGAGGGAGGAGGAGAGAGAAGGAGGAAGGGGGAGAGAGAACGAGAGAGAGAAGGGGATGGATGAGGAGAGAGAGGGAGGGAGAGAGAGAGAGAGAGAGAGGGGGGGAGAGGGGAGGGAAGGTGAGAGAGCGAGAGAGAGAAGGATAGGGAGGAGGGAGGGAGGGAGGGAGGAGGGAGGAGAGAGAAAGGTAGGGAGTTAGGAGAGAGAGCGAGAGAAAAGAGGGGAGGAGGGAGAGAGAGAGAGAGAGAGAGAAAAGAGGAGGGAGGAGAGAGAGAGAGAGAGAGAGAGAGAGAGAGAGAGAGAGAGAGAGAGAGATTTGGCTATAACGGCGAAAGAGGAAATCTGACGCGTAATCGTCCCTCTGACAAAAAAAATCCGATGTCGTGTCGGCTCCGCCGAATCCGCGACGCTAAATGGGCTACGCCGGAACGTTCCATTCCCGTTGCACATTGCGGCCTTCTTCAGGTGTCTAATTTTGACAATTTCTGAGGGAACGCTTTATTTAGTCCATGAGATTCCAGAGACATGTTTGAAGTAAGTAACACTCCCATTTTATCTTTCCATCTCATCAGGTGCCGATGCATCGGGATACTTAACTAACCCTATTCTTTCTTTTCAGAATTGACGGTCTTACTCTACATAGTGATCCCTTAAGTAAGAGGGTGAGTAAATTGCCAGAGGCAGAATTGTTGAAAAGTCAGACAGCGGACACAGAACGGAATTACAGAAAACCTTCATATCACTATTACAATGAATAGTTTCATCCCTCAGTTTAGAAATAAAAAAAGGACATTTATCCCCATATTCTGGACGACCTTTGTCCTCAGAAGTATTCTGTGAGGTGTTCAGCTGTCTGTGGAGAGCAACACAAGACAGGTGTCCGACATAACAGGGGTTATCGATGTGGGTCAAAAAAAGGCTGAGCTGTATATCCTAGCATTGGTAATCAGGGTAAGGTTGTTAGACGCAAGCATTTGCTCCTTTTAACCGACATTGAGAAAAGATAGCATTATGCAAGAAGAGTACGTACTTTGATAAGGTGTAATCTTCTCGTAGAGGTCATCCTTTGTCAGATACTTTGCTAGAAATCTTATCTGTGTCTGGAGAAGACCCAGTCAGGAATCTTCCAAGAACAGCCTAAAACGAACTGTTTAACACAGTGGGTTTTTGGTTTTGTTTGGGGAGCTATTTGGAATATTAACCGTTGAATGTACTGTCAACAATTATCCTGCAAAATATTTTTAATGAATGCTTTATCCTCATCATTTTCTTGTAATCAGATCGTCAAGGACACGACATATTTCATACAAGACAACGCTCCATTCTATGCTGTAAAAGTGACCCGAGCGTAGCTGGTGCAACATGGACTTAGATTTCAACTATGGGTAACTTATGAACCAGACATAAAGCACATTGAACGAATCCGGGGTCCGAGTGAAACGTTTTTTCCGATGATGAATTACTTCAACTTAGGCAGAAATTCTCCAATCGAAGATTGCAGTTTTTCACTTCTATATTCGTGAGAGTGAAGGCACTTCAACGACGACAAGGGAGATAAAATAGAATCTCTCCCTCAAATAGTTTGTTGATGATCCTTGTTTTCCAAATTTTGTGGGTGTCTATTTATTTTTTTAGATTCTGTTGTTCAGATTCTGACGGCCCATGTCATTCGTATCAATTATTTTTTGCTTTTTTAAAAATAATTTCATTTGAATCAAAAGATGATAATATGTCACTAGGATGCATGCAGTTATTTGAAGTGAAAGAACATGAGAAGATTTTAGTAAGAAGAAGTAGTTGGTTGATTTAGTTTAGTGGCATATCAACACCTCTGTGGGTTATTTAAAACCGAAATCTAAATATTTTGAACGCAATTGTATGCTTTCAATTAGAAAAAAAACCGTATTTTTGGCAATTCTACTATAAAATGTATTGTTGGTCAATTTATTATATAAAAATATATTGCTGGTATTTTATTATAAAACTTATATTTTTTATACTTTCATAGTGTTTTGTTTTTGTTTGGGGCTTGACTATTTAACCATAGGTGGGACCCTAACAGCTGCCACTGCTCCGAAGAAGAAATAGGGAGAAAGGGCAATAAAAGAACGGAGTTCAGAAGATGGAAGATGATCGGCTTTGCATTTAATTTTTTGCAGATTGTGGGTGGTAGGAAAATAAGAAACAGGAAGAGAGTTCAACAGGTGAGAGGTGAGAGAAAAAACTATTAGAATAGAACATACGGTTAATTTTAGATAGTACAACAGCAAACCGGTGGGACCTAATTGCCAATCCAGTAGCACCTATAAATTCATGCAGTCGAGACAGCAAGGAGAAAAGCTGATCATTGCAGTGGAAATTTGTAGAAACAATTTGTATACGACACGTAGTTAATTCATCTGTGTAAAGACTCTTGAATACGTTTTCCGCTAAATCAGGATGTCTAACTGGCCCGTCATGGGTATGACTATAGACGAAATCCACGTCGTAGGGGTAAGACGATAAACGACATCCGCGTCGTGGCTAAGAGGATAAACGACATCCAACAGCAAGCCTTTTGATCATGAGGTTTTGAGGTGTGTGAAACCACTTCTTAATTGCTGGTGTTCCCAGGTCCACCTTGAACCGGTGTTATAGTACCTGCTATGGGCAAATAGTTAACTCTGCAAAAGGGGTCAAAACACTAAGAAAGTATAAAAATATGTTTTAATATCAGCAGTACGTTTTGGAAAAAAATCCCAGCAATACATTTTTGAAAAAAAAAATATTCCCAGCAATAAATTTTTGAAAAAAAGAATATTACCAACAATATATTCTTGAAAAAAAAAGTATTACCAACAAACCAAACCACACCAATCTAATTGGCATCGTAATTATAGAGATGATTTTTTTGTTTTAAATCTAATAACCCCTTCTTTCTCTTGCAGATATTTTCGTAATTTGCAGCTGATCTATAGAATTATAATAATGAAAATTTCAGACATCCTCCATTAAAGTGTTCTATCGTTACTAAATACCAGAAGCCCTCAGCTCGATTCATTTTAATTTAGGAGTTCTCAATCAATTTATCAGCTGTTTTCATTTTATTTTTTAATATATGAGAAGTCCACAGTCATATCTAACAACTTGAAAAGATTTTGACCTAACCTATTTCTAAAAATTTCACCAATCATCAGAATGTTTTCGTCGAGCTGAGAATTTTCCATCACAATCGTGGGTGACGAAATATTTTCCACTCTACAACCCCTTTCCCACAGACGAAATATCGCAAGCCTTTCGCTGATCTATCGCTATTTCCATGGAAAATGTTCAGACAAGCTACATTCCTTATTTCCACCAATTCTAAATTTCACGGCTAGGACTCACCATGACACGCAAACCAACTTTATTATCTTTGTACTCCATTGGTGAGATGTAAATTCTAAACAAGCATCATCTTCCCACAAACTGCTGCTTTGTGGAATTGGTTCCCAGGAGAATACTGCACGGTTAGAAAAAAAATCCTAACCTGTTCAAACCTAGTGTTAACCGTTATCTTCCTCACACATTTGCATAAAATGTGTTTCTTACTCTCTAACCCTCTACCTAGAGTGGCTCTTGGGCCTTGTACAGGTTGAACATCATTGTAAACCAAAACTCCCTGATTAAAGAAATGTCGTTTATTATTGTAATTCTCTCTTATAGCGGAATTCACACGGCCAATTCTTCCCCAGCGGCCTTAATCAATTCCCGCCCTTTTCTAACAATTACGATTGCAATCTTTAAATTGTTCTTTCTGTTGTTTTCGCATTCAAGCAAGAAGACATCAATTCGGCCATTAATCTGTCTCGAGAAACTGAATTTCAAGAGGCGTTAATGAATCAAATGAGAAAATACTGACACTAATTGAGATGCCTCCATCACGAAGACAATATACGCTTTCTGTTAAATCTAAACTGCTTAGAATTGTTCAATCTTCAATTAAAGCAATTGATTCATCAGCTTTTGTCGGTGTGCAGTGATCAATATGGACAGTCGACCATGATAGCGCTACCTTCATTTATTGAAGTTGCTTGACGAACACAATTCAAAAACAATATATTTAGATTGTCATGTTAAAAACACGCCCAGAAAATGTCAAATTATGCACGATTGGTGTTGCTATTAGAATGAAGAAATCAAAGTGACTTCCTAATCAAAAGAGAAGAATGATTGATTTCGTGCAAAGAAGAATCAGATAATGGAAATAGTGTACATTACACGATGACAGCACACGCAGCTTTCAAGAATTGGCCTTCAGCTTCAAGTTGTCTTTTTAAAGCTACTTTTATTTTAAAGTCGTCTTTATCTTTGAAAGTCACATTTAACATGAAAGATCTTGAAATAATGTTTGGTGTAAATTGTTTTTTTCCTTTTGAATTCACAAAGACCACTGTTGGCTTTAATGTGAGTGAAATCTTTTTAATTGGCGTCGTGATGATGAGGCAAGAACAGAAAACACTCGCCTTTGTCGTAAGATACTGAAAAAGTTTAAATCGTCAGAAAATTGAAAATATGAATAAAACAAAATTATTCTTTTTCATTTTCTCTTTTTCATTTTTTTCATTTTTTTTAATTCTTTCTTTATTTGTATTTTAGTAGCTTTTTTCTTCTCTTTCTTTCTTTTTTCTTGCCCTCTCTCTCTCTTTCTTCTCTATTTTCTGTCGTTCTTTTTTTGTCTCTCTTTTTGTGATTCTTTCTTTTTCTTTCTTTCCATCTAGTTTTGATACTCTTTTTCTCTTTCTTGTCACAATTTCTGATTATCCTTTTCTTTATCTTTTTTGCCGCTGTTTATTTTTCTCTTTCTCTTTATCTTTGCAATCTTTCTCTCTTTTTCTTTCTCTCTTTTTCTTTCTCTCTTTTTCTTTTTGTTACTTTAGCTCTTCTTTCTTTATTTCTGTCTGGTTTCCTCTCTTTTTCTTTCCTTCTATCTTTGTAGCTCTTTGCATCGTTCTAGATTATTCGAGAATACATTCGCTTCTATCTATCTATCTATCTATCTATCTATCTATCTATCTATTTCAGCCTGTTCACATCTATCTATCTATCTATCTATCTATCTATCTATCTATCTATCTATTTCAGCCTGTTCACATTGTTGCAGATTGGCGAATGTATTTTTGTGTATCAGAAGGTTAGGTTATCAGAAGGCTTAGAAATGTAGGCGTTCAAAAGACATTCATCCACAACAAATAAAAAATTAGATCATTGAAGGTAAAATAATTCAGGAGGAATAAAAAATGAGGACAACATGATTAAAGGTTTAACAAATAACATTCATTTTATATCAATTGAACATACACAATCAAGATAGATATTGCTGATCAAGTGCGACCAGTTGTAATAAAATATGTAGATGGATTATGCTGAGTTTCAATGTGTGTAAGCTTGTGATTAGGATATGTGTATGAAATTAAACAAGCTGTTTAATCGTATTACAAAATGTCTTTTGTGGGAGTTCAGTCACTAGTGTGGATGTGTGCGTTTGTTAAAGTTACTGTTTAAAGTTTGTAAGAGTTGTTTGCATTTAGCTGTTGTCTTGATGTTGGATTGAGATTTACAAATACTGTTTTAGTAGTGGGTCAATTCACTTTCTTTAGTATGTTGTAAGTAATGTTCCTGAGAGAGCAAAGTCAGAAGAATTAACGCGCGAAAAGTGTAGTTAGGTCAAAGTTTTGGCTAGCGGGGATTTGTTTAGCATCTCTCCAGGGTTGAAGTTCTGACTGCTTGAATCGAATCGGAACGCTTCTATTTATTGAGTTTGTGGTCTCAAAATCGGCTCCAAAGCGTTGAATGGGAAAAAGGTCCCAGCCAATGAAAAACCTAGTTTTCTGAAACTAAGATGCTGATTGGTTAAGAGGTGATTATGCGTTAAAAATGCATTATCCCGGAGGGGTAACAGGTAGGTATGGAATTTTCCATCAACATCTATCTATCTATCTATCTATCTATCTATCTATCTATCTCAGCCTGTTCATATCTATCTATCTATCTATCTATCTATCTATCTATCTATCTATCTATCTGTGTTTTTCTTCCTCTTTTCTCACTCTCTATATATATCTACGTCTCTTCCTTATTTTCTTTCTTTTTCTGCCGCTCTTTCTGTGTTTCATTCTCTCTTACCTGTTTCATATCACACACAACAGTGTTTTCTTTTATCAGTAATGGCTACCATATTATATCTTGTTTTAATATCATTTGTATAAAGAAACAATTTAACATTTTCTTTGCATGTAATTATATTTCAACTGTCGCTTGTGGAAACTTGAATCTTTCATATTTTTTGTCTCTCTTATTGAATGCATTTGTGATATGAAGATTGCTTATTCAAAGGAAAGCTAATCTCATCCACTGTTCGAATTGACCTTCTACTCATCTCTCTTATCATTGCTGCTTCAAAGAAAAAAACAAAGAAAATATCTGTGTATGTGTGTAAGATTCTTGAAGTCTCACACACATACACACACACATACATACATAAAGACATATACATTACTTTACAAAAGTCATCAGTCATTTTAAACTATTTCAAATTTCTAATAATTGCTATCTTATAACTGATCGTTTTTATTGTGTTGTCTACAGATGAAACTTTTACTATATTGGAGTCATTTTCACGCCTAATTATCATATATCTTTTAGCAATTGTTCTGAAGGAGCGTGTAATTTTGCGAGTCGTGGTTGTGGAAAGGATTTTGGTCACCTCACCTAAAGCAAATAAGATGCTGTGAATTAAAACAGAAAAATGTCTGTAATGAAAAGTTTATATAATGTTGATTTGAAGAAGTTAATGCACATTGGTAAAACTTTGCGTGGCTTCTTGTAGCTTGAATAATTAGTTCAATGTATGTGTACAAATTTTTCACCACCTTCACAAGTACTACATACCAGTCCAGGTGGTTGAGCTCCCTCAAGTAAAGATCACGTGGATTATTCTGATGGTACTGCCAACATTTGAACTAGGATTGAGGGCTCTAATCTGGCCAATCTTTCAATACAGCGACCTATTCGTCAATCAGTTACTGTTATGTCGCATGCATTCTGTGTATATGGAGCTTGATAATTGCTAAACAATCTCCTTCTCTTTTTTATTTAGGTTTGGTGTCAAATGTCCCGTGAGCCACAAGGTCTATTAGGCACTCTATACAGGCTATCGTCAAATTTAGCCGATTTTATTGAACCCTCACTTTCTATGGAGCCCTAAAACATCAAACTCTTAGCACCCAAATCTGCACTGTTTTCGCTCGTGTAACATGGATTGTTTCGTTTTCCTCTCGACCTTATAAATTCACACAGGAGAATGCAGCTCCTGCATCGCGTGGGACACTCACAAAAACATCTTCTTATAAGATGGCAATTATTAAAAATTTTTAATAGTTTACATTGCCGAAGACTTTTACACGGAACTATACATACATACACACACATATATATATATATATATATATATATATATATATATATATATATATATATAAAATGCTCTGTTTATAATAAACAATATTAAACAACATTTACTGAATGTCCGAGAAATTTTCATAGAAAATATTCGTTCTTCGACAGGATTCGAACCTGTATCCTGTATGGAACCGCCATTTAGCCTGACGTGCTCTTAACCGATCGAGGCACAGAAAATTGTTCGATGAGCAAGGTCGAATTTACTGCCTTTAAACTTCAATCTTCCATGATTTTCTCACGTACATTCATATCTGCTCTTGGCGTATCCAAATGTAAACGAATGACGTCACATATTATAAAATGGACAAAGCCCGACAATTATTTTTAAGACATTTTTATGTTTATACATTCTTTTTATAGATACAAATATTTAAGTAAATGTTCTGTTTATAGTAAACAGTATTAAGCAACATTTACCGGCCTGAATGTTCGAGAAATTTTCATAGGAAATATTCGTTCTCTGTGGGAGAACGAATATTTTCTATGAAAATTTCTCGGATATTCAGATCGGTAAATATATGTATATATATATATATATATATATAGAGAGAGAGAGAGAGGGTCTGATCAGAAAGTTTCGGGACTGTTGTTATACTAACGAAGCTAAAGTATACAGAGTGAAGCTGCTTGGGACATATTGACCTTAAACTCTGTTGCGCATGCACACGGAATTATAACGTTTTCGCTCACTTTGAAGTTTGGGATGCAGTGGTCGTTTCACTACAGCGTAGAGGTTCCTAGAGTGACGCTGGCTTTTTCAGCAGTTTTAAGCCAAGAACATGCATTCCCCAGATTCATTGCGACGTTTTCGTTTTTCCAAAAATCAAATTCCACTTAAAAGTCGAGTAAATTCAAGTAAATTTGACGCGGCAGCTGCTTGCTATTCCCCAAAAGGAGTTTCAGGAATGCTCCAGTCAATGGAAATGACGTTTGGTTTTGTAGTTTTCTTTTTATAGATCCAGTCCCGATACACTTTTGGTCTGACCACGTATATAAATATAGCACAAAAGAAACTAAGAGATAACACATATTATGAAATGCACAAAGTCCAACAATTATTTTTTAAGACATTTTTTTATGTTTATACGTTCTTTTTATAGATACAAATATTTAAGTAAATGCTCTGTTTATAATAAACAGTATTAACAACATTTACCGGTCTGTCTTAAAATAATTGTCGGACTTTGTCCATTTCATAATGTGTGACGTCATTTGTTTATATTTGGAAACGCCATGAACAGATATGAATGCATGAGAGAAAATCATGGAGAATTGTAGTTTAAAAACAGTAAAATCGACTTTGCTAACCGAAACGCTCCTCTGTGGCTCAATCGGTAAAAACACGTCAGGCTATACAACGGTTCCGTATACGTTACAGGTTCGATTCCTGTCGGAAGACGCATATTTTCTATGAAAATTTCTCGGACATTCAGGCCAGTAAATGTCGTTAATACTGTTTATTATAAACAGAGCATTTACTTAAATATTTGTATCTATCAAAAGGACGTATAAACATTAAAAAATGTCTTAAAACTAAGAGATGTAACGAAGGTTTGAAAAAGGCGGTAATTATAATTAAGTCTCATCTTCTTTCAACAACATCCTATTCTTTGTAGATTTTAACAATGTTTGCCTTTTTACTAACATTCCCTCTTATGCCATCCATTTACACAAGATCATTAGACATTCTTGTCCGCCACTTTGTTTCTGTCCATCTTACCTTCAATATGTCCTGTGAGTGTCTTTTTACTTTTTTATGTCCTTAATATTCCAATCGTCTCATTCTGATTCAAATCAAAGCGTTCTCTTTGTTTGCATCTTCCTTAAGACTTCCGCCATATATACTCTCTCCATGATATTCTCAGAATGCCTCTGTAGAACAAAATCTCAAGTTTCCTCTGCATACTCTAAAATAAATGCCTCGGTGTTTCTTGCATTCTTGCTTGTTGGAAACCGAGTATTTATTTCTATTTCTAATTAAATTTTCTTGTTTCTTAATACTCTGCTTAGCTTTTGGAATGCATCATTTCTTATTGCAAAGTGACTTCGTATTTCGGTGTCGCATCTTCGTTCCTCTTTTGAAACACTAACCCAGATATTTAAGTCTTCGTACTTGATTTTGACCTATTTTGTTAGTAGCTGACGTCTGGGTTGTTTCTCTTGCTGATAATCAAATATTACAACTGTGTCCCCAATCCTTTGTTTCTTACAATCCTTTGTTACTACCTTTTCTAGGAGTTCCTATAGTTTTATTTCTATGTCTTCCATCATCTCTGTGTCATATGAGATTAAGATTGTGCCCACCAATAATAAATCCTGGTAGAACATCTATTCCTCTTAGAATCGCCTCGCCGTAAAGGTTGAATCAGGTGAGAAGACA
>CAHIKZ030000361.1:32500-165000 GCA_903632075.3 Acanthosepion pharaonis | reverse complement strand
TCAGAAAATATATTGTTTGGTGTTAAAATGAATTCTACCTTAACTTGTGTTTGTTTCATCCAGTTCAAAATTTTCTTTCTTTCTTTCTTTCTTTCTTTCTTTCTTTCTTTATTTCGTCTTTTCTTTCTTTCTTTGTTTCTTTGTTTCGTCTTTTTTGTCTTTCTTTCTTTCTTTCTTTCTTTCTTTCTTTCTTTCTTTCTGTTTTTTGTCCTTTGTTTCGTCTTTTCTTTCTTTGTTTCTTTGTTTCGTCTTTTCTTTCTTTCTTTCTTTCTTTCTTTCTTTGTCCTTTGTTTGGTCTTTTCTTTCTTTCTTTCTTTCTTTCTTTCTTTCTTTTTTTCTTTCGTCTGTTCTTTCTTTCTTTTTTTCTTTCTTTCTTTTGTCTTTTGTTTCGTCTTTTCTTTCCTTCTTTCTTTCTTTCCTTCTTTCTTTCTTTCCTTCTTTCTTTCTTTCGTATTTTCTTTCTTTCTTTCTTTCTTTCTTTCTTTCTTTCTTTCTTTCTTCTCTTTCTTTCTTTCTTTCTTTCTTTGGTCCTTTGTTTCGTCTGTTCTTTCCTTCTTTCTTTCATTCTTTCTTTTTTCTTTCTTTTGTCCTTTGTTTGGTCTTTTCTTTCTTTCTTTCTTTCTTTCGTCTTTTCTTTCTTTCTTTCTTTTTCTTTTTTTCTTTTGTTTTTGTTTCTTTTTCTTTCCTTCTTTCTTTCTTTCTTTCCTTTCTTTCTTTCTTTCTTTCTTTCTTTCTTTTATCCTTTGTTTCGTCTTTTCTTTCTTTCTTTCTTTTTTTTTTTTCCTTTTCTTTTGTCCTTTTTCCTTTGGTCTTTTCTTTTTTTTTTTTGTCTTTTGTTTCTTTTTTTCTTTCTTTCTTTTTTCTTTTTTTTTCTTTTTTTTTTTTCTTTCTTTTGTCTTTTGTTTCGTCTTTTCTTTCTTTCTTTCTTTCTTTCTTTCCTTCTTTCTTTCTTTCTTTCTTTCTTTTGTCCTTTGTTTCGTCTTTTCTTTCCTTCTTTCTTTCTTTCTTTCTTTCTTTTGTCCTTTGTTTGGTCTTTTCTTTCTTTCTTTCTTTCTTTCTTTCTTTCTTTCGTCTTTTCTTTCTTTCTTTTTTTCTTTCTTTCTTTTGTCTTTTGTTTCGTCTTTTCTTTCCTTCTTTCTTTCTTTCTTTCCTTCTTTCTTTCTTTCTTTCGTATTTTCTTTCTTTTTTTCTTTCTTTCTTTTGTCCTTTCTTTCGTCTTTTCTTTCCTTCTTTCTTTCTTTCTTTCTTTCTTTCTTTTGTCCTTTGTTTGGTCTTTTCTTTCTTTCTTTCTTTCTTTCTTTCTTTCTTTTCTTTCTTTCTTTCTTTCTTTCTTTCTTTTTTTCTTTCTTTCTTTTGTCTTTTGTTTCGTCTTTTCTTTCCTTCTTTCTTTCTTTCTTTCCTTCTTTCTTTCTTTCTTTCGTATTTTCTTTCTTTCTTTCTTTCGTCTTTTCTTTCTTTCTTTCTTTCTTTCTTTTGTCCTTTGTTTCGTCTTTTCTTTCCTTCTTTCTTTCCTTCTTTCTTTCTTTATTTCGTCTTTTCTTTTCTTTCTTTCTTTCTTTCTCATACATTTTTGAAATTCTAATATATCATTAAGTACGGTATTTAAAATTTGGCTGCTCCATTGTGCTGTAATGGTCACTAAACTCGATAATTAGTTTCGAGTTTCGTCCTCAGCGAATATCTCTCATATATGAGGCCTTGTGCCAAACTAAGCGACACTTTATAAATTACAAATGTAAAATATTTACTTCTTTGCCCGATTGAATGCTAAAAAATTTCCAGTTTGATGAATTTCTCAAAATCTTACTAAACATGAAGATCTAGGGAGGAAAGTATCTTTTTTTCGGGCCGAGAACTTTTCAACACGTTTTCCTGTTATCATTTCTATGTAGATGTGTTGTCGGTGTATATGTCAATTGAGGATGCCTGCCTCAAATGTTATTTAGTATTGAGAATGCATACATTTCTTATACTTTCACACACAAACCCCATTAAATAGTATAAAAGCTCGACATACGTCATGGTTAGGGCGGGAGTGACCCAAAGACTGTTTTTATCCCCACGGCAGCTCTGCTGTTATTCCACTGAAATCCTTCGACGGCAAAACAAATATTAAAATTCCCGAAGGCATCCTGAGATGAAGATGGACCGAACCTTTTACGAAAACCTGTCGTTTAATCCAACAACTGTTACTGACAAGGGCAGAGATAATTTGCCAAAGGAGGAGTTGCTTCATCAAATGAACACTTCGCCCACTCTTTTAGGGGTAAAGCTCCACATCAATCAAATCAACATCGGCAAGATAAAATCTATCTATCTATCTATCTATCTATCTATCTATAAAAGTGAACGTTGAAGTCAAAACTAAGAGGCGACAGACTGTTTAATGCTAAACGCAATTATCATGTGACCTGATGATTACGTTTAGCATGAAACAGTGTGTTGCTTCTGAGTGTTGGCTTCAATGTTCACTTTTATATTTACATACGCCGCATATGTGATATTGAGCACTTTATTCCATATATATAGCATATATTAAAACTATTTTCTACATATATATATATATATATATATATATATATATATATTAGAGATGGATGGAGAGAAAAAGAGAGATGACGAGAGAGAGATAAATAATGCGGACATAGGACTAATTATGGACATTGTTGGTTTCATGTTTCAAGATGGTTTAAAAATCGCTTGAGATGAGAAACAGCCATATATATATATATATATATATATATATATATATATATATATATATATATAAAAAAAAAGAAGGGGGTGCCGCAAACGTTTTTGGTTGTAATGTGGATTTATTGAGAAAAAATATTATACTTTGTTTTACATAATTTCACGACACGTGTTTCTGGTCTGGTCTCGCAACCGTCTTCAGGTGAAAGTGGAGATTTTTACATATTATTAAAAATAATTAATTTTTCTTCATGTTCAATGTGGAATATTCTCGATATGAGACATTCTGTTTGTGTGTTGGCAATCCGAATTTTCTTTCTAGAATTGTCAATGAAGAGTTCTGCGTGAAGCGTCATAAAACAATTAAGGTTTGTCCAGCGAGTAGTTATCGGCATTTAATCTTTTAATGTTTTAGTGACCTCTATGTGCTCTTGGATCTGTTTCTATTTTGGCGTGTTCCTGTCAGCATGCGTGTATATATGCGTGCGTATATTTCCTTACTACGAGGAATTCGTAAACTTATTTGTACTTATACACGCATACACACACATACGCACATACACACTATCCCACCACAAGTAGTCAGTACACACACACATATACACATATTTCCCAAGCTACATGGAACCAGTACACACACACACACACACATACATACACACACACACACACACACACACACACGTCTTCTTAAGTTGTCAACATCCGCATATACATACATAAATGTATGTATGTGTACATACACATATATATATCTCCTCGTGTCTCCCGTATATGAGTGTGCGTCCATGTATGTGAGCGATCATTATATTTGGTCACCCTGTGTGCATGTTTTTTTTTTTTTTTTTTTTTGGGGGGGGGTTACGATCTATTCAGTTCGGGTTTGAATTTGTCTATAAAGTTTTTTTTCCTGTATTTGTAGATACGAGTAATTGTCTGTTTGATATATCGGCATTACATAAAAATGTGTTGTGATACAAAAAGTTTTCTGTTGTCTGTCAAATTTATATTGCTTTTGTGTAGGGAGACCCTGTTGTTCAGTTGTTGGCTGATGCCTATATATGACTTCTTACATTTTGTGCATTTAAGTGCATAAACTACATTTTTGGAGTTGCAGTTTAAGTTTTTGTTTATTGTGAATGTTTTTTTTTGTTTTCAAAAATGTAGGAGTTTCCTTCTATAATGATGTCACAAACTCCACATCTTTTTTTTTGTTGCATTTTGTGACTCCCTGTATTTTGTGTTGACTAAATTTAGATGAGGTTAATATGTGTTTTAGGTTTCTAGATTGGCGTTTGCTCTTAATTATTTTTGGTTGTTTTTAGTATATTATTCAGTTTATTATTCTTGCTAAGTAAATCTAGATTTTTTTTTTCTGGGAATATTTCTGGGTTGTTTTTGTTGTACGTTGAGACATATGCTAGAGTTTGTTCGACGTTACGTTTCTTTTTATTTCTAAGTTGGTCTAGAGGAATTTCTTTCGCGAGTTCAATACCTTTGTTTATTAGTGTTGTGGGGTAGCCTCGTTTCTTGAGAGTTTTATGTAGTTCTTCTAAGCGAATTTTTCGGAGATGTTTATCAATCACTATTGTACAAATTCTACGTGCTAGGGAATAGGGGATGGATTTTAGGCAGCTTTTTTGGGTGATGGCTCTTGAAATGAACGTATTGTTGGGTGTCTGTGGGTTTGTGGTAGATATCTGTGATTATGTGGTTGTTTTTATTTCTAATGAGTATATCTAAAAATGGTAATTCGTTAAAATTATATTCTTGTGTGAATTTGATTTTTTGGGTGTAAGTTTTGAAGTAGTGTATGGAATTGGTTAATATCACCCCATGATGATTTCCAAAAGATGAAGCAATCATCTAGATATCTTTTCAAGATTTAGTGAATTGGGTCTTTATATTTGTCCCATATATTTGTTCTATCTTTTCATAGAGGTTTTCTTCTAGGTAAGCTAATGTTAGGGTGGCATATGTTGGTGCCATTTTGTTCCCATCGCAGTACCTAGGGTTTGGATATAGTTTTGTTGTCAAATTCAAAGGTGTTATTGTTTAGAATTAGGTCTATACTATCGATAATGAACTCTTTAGTGAATCTCGGATGTAGTATTTCTGGATGTTTTCAATCCAGAATGAGATCCTTTTTCCCTAGTTCATGGGGTATGTTACTGTATAGGCTACTGATGTCAAAAGTTGCCATAAGCGTTCCCGGATCTACCTTTTTGTGGTATGCAGCTAAGGAAATGGATATCGTCTCTGATGTGGCTTTTTAATTTGTTTAGTATATGGTTTTAATATTATGTCTATTAGGTTACTGAGTTTGCTAGTGGGACAGACTGGTCCTGCTACTATGGGTCTGAATGTAAGGTCACTGGGGTTTGGGATGCTAATGTATTCAGATTTTTGTGTATGTATAGCTGCTTTTATTTCACTCGATTTATGAACTTTAGGTAGTCCGTAGAAATTACTTGTTTTTTGGTACAAAGTTTATTAGGAAATCCTTCTCTTTTTTGTTAATATTTTATTATGTGTTGTGCAGAGTTTTGTAATTTTTTGTTATAATGTTTTTGTCTATGTTAGTGTCAATTACTTTGTAGCTGTTCCTATCCTCTAGTGTTTCTAGAATTTTTTTTTTTATAGTATGTTCTGTCCATGATTACTATAGCGCTGCCTTTATCTGCTTCTTTTATAATTATGTTATTATTTTTCGAATGTTCTCCAAGGCTAGTCTTTGTCTATATGTGAGATTGTCGAATGATTTGGATTTTCCTGTAGGTCAAGGTTCCAGAGTTTTTCAAAAATATATTTATCTCATTGGTATTGTTATTTTTGTTTGGGAATAAATTGGATTTGTTTTTTACTAGTGACTCATCTTTACTACTTTCGCTATTGTTAAATATTTCTCTTAGTCTCAGTTTGCGTTCAAATTCCTTAATGTCTTTTTTAAGTCTACTATATTGCTTTTTAGGAGCAGGACAGAATTTTAGGCCCAATTTCAGTAGGTTGATTTCGTCATTTGTAAGTGTATATGTAGATAGGTTTATTATTTTGGGTTTTGTGTCATCTAAACGGGTTTTTCTTGTTCGGACTGGGGCTTCTAAAAAATAATGATTGTTTTCTTTTAATATATCTTGGGTTTTCTAAGAGATACCTTCTTCCTGTACATTTTGAGTTTTCTAGCCAGTGAGAGTTTCCCTTGGTAAAATTGGGGTTGTTGTTTCTCGATGGCTCTATATAGGTGTGTTGGCTTTTGTTAGGGGGCCTGTTCCAGATGTTCCTAGGTTTGTTGTTTTTGTATTGATTGTATGTGGATTGTGTGTAGAACTTTTTGTGAAATTCTGGTTGTACTCCTGGATATAGGTAATGGTTGCCTGGTTTGGTTTGTTGTGCTAGGTGGTATTTGTAAGAGTTGGTTGTGTGAATGTGTGTGTGTTCTGATCTTTGACTGTTTGTGTTATGGTGTGGTGGTCTGTGTGTGTGTGTGTGTGTGTGTGTACTGGTTCCATGTAGCTTGGGAAATATGTGTGTATATGTGTGTGTGTACTGACTACTTGTGGTGGGATAGTGTGTATGTGCGTATGTGTGTGTATGCGTGTATAAGTACAAATAAGTTTACGAATTCCTCGTAGTAAGGAAATATACGCACGCATATATACACGCATGCTGACAGGAACACGCCAAAATAGAAACAGATCCAAGAGCACATAGAGGTCACTAAAACATTAAAAGATTAAATGCCGATAACTACTCGCTGGACAAACCTTAATTGTTTTATGACGCTTCACGCAGAACTCTTCATTGACAATTCTAGAAAGAAAATTCGGATTGCCAACACACAAACAGAATGTCTCATATCGAGAATATTCCACATTGAACATGAAGAAAAATTAATTATTTTTAATAATATGTAAAAATCTCCACTTTCACCTGAAGACGGTTGCGAGACCAGACCAGAAACACGTGTCGTGAAATTATGTAAAACAAAGTATAATATTTTTTCTCAATAAATCCACATTACAACCAAAAACGTTTGCGGCACCCCTCTTCTTTTTAATATACATACTTTTCTCTCGTTGGAACCACTACAACATATTTCTTTTATATATATATATATATATATATATATATATATATATATATATATATATATCTGTATGTGTGCGCGCGTGTGTGTGTATGAATGTATAATATAAATACAGGAAGTACAAGAGGTAAAAAATACTGCGTTGATTATGAAATAACGCTGTTACATATATATATATATATATATATATATATATATATATATTGAAACATGGTTAGAACTGTGTAGCGGAAAAAATATTTTATATTTTGTAAAAATAAAATATCAATAAGAACACCGGATTATATATCTTACTGTTCTTTTTTTTTATTTAAATACATGTATATATATATATATATATATATATATATATATATATATATATATATATATATATATATATATGAGTGTGTGTGTGCGTGTGTGTGTCTGTCTGCGTGTGTCTGTGTCTGTGTGTCTCTGTGTCTGTGTGTGTGTGCACCGCATGTAACAGCAAAATTGTCCAAATCATGTAAATCTTTCACTTTGGTTAACGTGGAGGTCTGTTTGGAGAAGGTGGAATAAAATAGAATTTTTTTTCCCTTGAACTATTGAATTACGACGCTGCCTGCCGCATTAGTCAGGAAGGCGTAGTAGAAAATCTATTCAGAATTCTCAGAGTGAATAATTTACAAATGAAGCGATGTTGATAAAGCGTATATGAGATAATTAGTTGTCTCCCTTGGATGACATTTATACACCTTGTTGTTGCAGCAGAGAGGAAGATATAATGACAGACAGAGCGTATCCCGGGTAACACTTCTTTTAAATGTTTGCCTACATGGCGACGTTTTACTTTTATTAGCCGGAGATAAACCATTTGAGGGACAGCTTTTATCCTAGAGCCTGGCGTAAAAGGAATTTTGCCACACACTGACAATTTACAACTTTTTTTTGAAAATCGAAATTACTAGAATCAAGGCAGTAAAGCCACTAAGATACAAAGGGATTACAGGGTGTGGAAGACTTAGGAACAGAAACATTAATAATGAGCGGAAAGAAGAAAGATTAATAAGGAGGCATTTAAATTTTGCAGATGAAAGTTGTCTAGAAAGCATGGTGCCCGGAAAGGAGTTCCACAAGCGAGACGTTCGAGAAAAGAAACTGTTAGCATAGAATTTACGGCTACATCTAGTCAGATCAGCTTTAAGTGCATCATTATCTCGGCAAACACAGATTTAGCTCCTTCGAGGGCTCGGTTGCATTTAATTACGAGCAGCAACAAATACGCGCCTTTTGTGACGAGAGCCGTCCCAATGGTATAGCGGAAAATATTGGTTCCTCTGTGCTATGGCGGCCGAACATGCTGGTGTGAACCATGGAGAGTTTGGGGTTTCACTTAGTATTTCTGAGAAGGAGTGAAAGCGTCCATATCAGCTTTGACCCAAGAAGAAACCTCAGTGGCGCAATTTTTAGTTGAGAGGTTTTAAAGATGTCAGTCTAAGGGGCGTCACGAAGAAAATCACGGTGTGAGTCCAAATCAGTATGCCAGTAACGGAAAGACATCGGATGAATAGGGGGTTCTTGTTTAATAGATGATTGTAACGAAATATCAATAGCTACGAGACAGGGGGCCGAATTACCAAGAGGGCAATTGTTGTGAAGCTCGGTAAGAGGGAGGACGGGGCGTAAGAAATAAATCGAGGAACCTGTTTCTGGGTTTTGCTAAGGAAATGAGTAGGGAATTCCACTATTTAAGTAAGGGATTGGGCAAGGGAAAAAATTAATATCTGAATACCGACAACATCAGTCCCTTTAGAATGCTTCAGCCACGTGTCATGGTGAGCATTAAAGTCATGGAAGACAAAGATGTTTGCAGATGGATGGAGAGAAAGTGTCTTTTTATACTGTCAGCTTTTATAGCTAATATATTGTAATCCTGGGAAGATGAGGGAAAAATGATGACTACCAGAGTTTAGTAACAAAAGAGTAGTCAGGATCCTCGAGAGACAATTCCCTGGCCATCGGAAGATTATCACGGATCTAAACAGCAAAGCTATGCCTGTGAATACTGGCATATTGCCTGGAACCAAGAATTCATTAGAATCAATGGGAGTATTTAAATACGTTTCACAAAGGGCAAAGATATCTGGCGACTGTTCCAAGAGTAAAGATTCTACGCTGCAGAAGTTGGAATGGATACCACGAACACGAATATTAATGAAAGAATGGCTGAAAGGAGAAGATCGTTTTTGTTTATTGGTTCAGTAGTATTTGTTTTTGTTGTGTTTTCCATGGTATTCGTTTTGAGGGATATATATATATATATATATATATATATATATATATATATATATATATACGCAGAGAGAGAGAGAGAGAGAGAGAGAGAGAAAAGACCGCTGTAATTGTCACTATATGTCGTCGATAGTAATACAAACCAGCCAGAGCATGGCTGAGAACAGATCATACTGTGTCCTCAGGGTTGCCCACCGGAAATACATGCAGGGTCACCTCCCATGCACGATCAGAGAAGACTCTCTAAGCGCTACCAAAGATTTCGGGTGCATAACGACCAGTCGGAAGCAGCAGCCAGCAAACTGCCAACCCTGTACTCTCACAATGGAAAGTCACAGCCACTGGTTAGTCGGATTACCAAAAAGTTATGTCAGTTAAATCACTGTGGCCCTATAGAAAAAAGAAAGAAAGAAAGAACCGGTAAATCCTATCCTGAACAGTGTACAAGGGATGGACCTCTACTCCTGCTCAATAGACATGGAAGGATTGCAGGCCCGAAGATAGGTAAATCCCTCTACTCTTATTAGTCTGTTAAAAATAACAAAAACATCCCATTAAAATGCGAGAGGTTTAAATTATGACTTTGTTCTGATGTCTACTAAGTACTTTTAGGGAGGTGCTGACGTTTGAAGTTTAATAATTAATAGCAATGGAACAAAAATAAATAGAAGGCAAAGAAGGAAGGAGAGGTAAAAAGGTAAAAAAAGAAAAGAAAAGAAATTTAAAAAATTATAAACTGCAAGATGACACAAGGCATTGTAAGTTATTTGCAAGACATGCTTCAATTGCTTCTTTCCAAAATCTGAATTGAACATTTTTACGGACAGGGCAGGGTGACTTAATTTCAATGGTGCTTTGATAAAATTACGGCGACTCGGATTTTTTTTTGATTTTCATGGCCGAAAGAATACGACTATATCTCACTTAAGGCTCTTTTACTTATCTTCCTTTCTTTTGGGTAGCTTCTATCAAAGGATTTCGGGTCATTCCCAGTCTCCAGAAACAACCGGTCAGCACCAAACGAATGGCTAACTTGAAAATATATATATATATATATATATATATATATATATATATATATATATATATATAATTATTTTCTTTTAATAAAAATATGGATCCATCGCTTCAAAACTAAAACTAAGGTTGTAAAAAGAGCTTGTAGGTCATTAAATTTCCGATGTCCTTTGTAGATCCATAAAAAATTATACACTATTTACACAGATACTGAAAAATTATACATTATTAAGTTTCTGAAAAATAAAAAACTTACTTAATCAAAGAAATGAAATAATTATTGGCACTGTCAAATATTTTCCTTAAATAATTAATTTAATAAATAAAAAAGAAGAGAGATGAAACATACATATTTATACTTGATCATTAATTAATTAAATTCTAATACATTTATTTGTAAGCTTTTTTCTCTAGTGCGTCGATTACATGAATTTATAGATCCTACCCGATTGGATTCTGGGTCCCACCTTCTTACTGCTGAAATAGTTAAATGCAATCGTCTCCTTTCTCGCACTTCACACCCGTGGAACTTCATTCCATTTACTTGCTTCCCTGATAAATACAAGGATTTAAATGCAACAATATCACCATCTTCTCTCTTCTTGATTTCCGCTCATCTTTTGTCCTTTTCCTGCTATTCTCAGTCTTCTCTTTCACTTTCACCCCTTATAATCACCCTGCGAACTAGTGGCATTTCCACCTTTATTGGGTGGAATGATTATATATATATATATATATATATATATATATATAATATTTTAAAAATATATTATTATATATAATATATAATTAAACCCTCGTGCATCTGTAGAATAAAGAATAAATATCCCTTAAACAGTAATTGCTTACAAAACAACGTAATATACCATGCCACGGTAAAATCACCAGATAATGATGAAAAAGTATACATAAGAGTAACTGAAAGACCCTGGAAACAAAGAAACTATGCACACAAAGTATCTTTCATCAATAGTAAATACGCGAACAGCACAATTCTTTCCAAGTATATCATGGAAAATAAGGAAAAGATCATCAGCCTGCAACAATCAAGCAAAAACCTGCAAACTTTCCTTGGAGAGAAAAATAGCTATTATTACCTAAATAAATTACTAAACAAACGATCTGAGCTCATCTCAAAATGCAGACATCAAAGCAAATTTTTACTACGTTACTTAAAAATCGAAAACTGAAATGAATAAACCAAATAATATAAAAAACAAGAAAAACAAATTGACCCAAACAAATAAATAAACAAATCACCCCCCATAAGAATATACAAAATAGAATAAATAAAATAAAAAAAACAAGTAAAAATAATCGACCCAAATAAAGTAAATAATAATAAACAAATTAACAAACCATCCCGCCAAAATAACCGTTAAAATAGACTACAATAACCAATCCCAAAATTGAATAGAAAATAGCTACTACATTACTCAAAAATCGAAAACCAAATGGAGTAAATAAAAATATACAAAATAAAAAAAATACATAAATAAATAAACAGATAAAAATGAATCCAAATGAATAAAAAAATAAACAAATTAACGAATCGCCTCCGCTAAAATAACCGTTAGAACTAATGCAAATAAACATAAACAAACAAGTAAAAGTAATCAATCCAAATGAATAAATTAAAAAGTGTCCCCCGCCAAAATAACAGAATAAACAACGGCAAACAATCTAAACATTGGCGAATAAACATCTTTAATTATCTTCCCAGACCTAAACAAACTATTAAATAAGTGTCCTAAGCATATCCCCCGAAATATATTTTACTACGTTAATAAAACATCATAAACCGAAAAGAATAAATAATGAAAACGAAAAACAAGTAAAATAAATTAACCCCAAAAAATAAAGAAACAAACAAGACACTCCTGCAAAAATAACCGCCAGAATAAATTACCCTTAATGCACCACTGACCCATACATATAAATAGTCGAGG
This sequence comes from Acanthosepion pharaonis, assembly GCA_903632075.3. NCBI lineage: Eukaryota > Metazoa > Mollusca > Cephalopoda > Sepiida > Sepiidae > Acanthosepion > Acanthosepion pharaonis. The sequence goes on along the minus strand of CAHIKZ030000361.1, from coordinate 152,997 downwards.
AAAAATCCAACATTCGCGGCCTCACGATCGCGTCTAGCATGAAACAGCCTGTCGTCTCTGAGTGTTGACTTCAATGTTCACTTTTATGTTCATATTTACATACGCTCTATCTCTGATATTGAACACTTTATCCCATAAATATAGCACACCTTAAAATTATATTTCTTTATATATATATATATATATATATATATATATATATATAAAAAGCCCTTTTTTCACTGATTTGCAGAGTGCAATGAGAACTTGTGAGTCAACATGACAATTATATTTGGTTTTGATTTTGTGAAAAGGATACTGTCTCTTTTTCTCTAACACAAATACACGTTTCCTCGATTTTCTTTTTATAAAAATGCCATGCTTATTTCGTCTCGCTCACAGTTTTTGTTTTCAAATGATGTTTCCTAGATTACCTTTTGCATTTTTTCAGTTCCATTACAACCACTGACATGCAACTACGAGTGAATGTTTCCGAACGAAAATAACTACAAGCTTCTTTGGTTTGATGAGGTCATTTCTATCTTTCTTTTTACCATTTTTTTTTCTTTTCAATGACTTTCGCGTTCAGAATGCCAGTGACATGTGCAAATCTTCGGAAGAAAATCTGAACGATCCAGTCTTCATTTGTTCCATCTTACACATTTCGATTCTACTAAAAATAACTCTTGTTTTACAAACATGTCCATCTACACTTTAGGTTGATGAGAATAGGGTTCAACGTTTTCTTGACAAAGATTTAGTTTTATTTACAATCGAAATAAGCTTCTCATTTTTGTTAGTCTTACAACCTATTGGTAGTTGCACCTTCTGGCCTTCTCTTCTCTGCCCATATGTGTCAAGGATCAAGGAATTTTGAATCAACGTTAGATTCTTCTCGTACCGCCTTTCATGCCTCGTGATATCTCGTCTTGTTTCCATTAAATTTAAGTCTGCATTACTTGACCCCAGGTATTGAATTCACAATTATTATCTCACCAACATCAAAGGCCAACGCTTTAATTTACAAGTTTATTTTTTTGTTTGTTTATTTAACGGCATATCAAATCCTTATGGGTCATTTAATGGCTAAATGTAATTCGCGGCAATTTCTTTTACACAAATGTATTGCTGGTGATATTGTTTTTTTTTTTTACAAAAATATTTTGTTGGGGATTTATTTTACTATGAAAATGTATTGCTGGTATTTTTAATATAAAAATGTATTTTTATACTTTTATAGTGTTTTGACCCTAGTTTGACAGTTATTTACCCATAGCTGCTACCACCCCGGGTCAGGCTGGATCTGGGAGCAACAGTAATTAAGATGTGCTTCCACGCTCCTCAAAACCTCCCAGGCAGAGGCCCCTTGCTGAGGAACTAGGCTATTATCTCATTGGACAATTATGAAACAAGAACTAATATTGTTATTGCCTGCGTGTTGCTGTCACGCCGCTCCCGAACTCTGGCTGTCTTTTCTCTTTGTTTATTAAATTCAGACAGAAAATTTTATTAATGTAATTGGACTTGATGTAATTCTATCACCAAAATATTTTATCTGGAATTTTGTGAACTTACACCAACTTTTAGTAAATTGTGCATTTCATCATAAAAAAAAGAAAACAAAAACTATTGCGGTTTTGAAATCACAAAGACTTCTAGGATTCTTTCGAAACGTCGAAATGGTTGGAACCAGGGCAATTATAATCTGAAAATGAAATGTCTAAAGAATAAGCCAAATGTAAAATTTTCAATGTTCTTTTTTTGTGATTTCCATCCACACCGAATGCCATTTTTTTCGTTTTTGCTGCCAGGGGAATATGATTCTTTTGTCGTGACATTGTTCCACACTGAGTGGCATTAAATTGTATATTTGTTTCAAAGGTTATCTTTCAAGTGATTTCTATTTAATGAATTATGGTTTTATTGTTTTTTTTTAGACAAAAATTCTCTCGCAAATTATTTTGTATTGAAATTGTTCAGCATTTTATCTCTTTCTTTGCATGCTTTTTTTTTCAAACAAACTTCGCTCAAATCCTCTGCGCTAAGTTTGCCCCTTCCTTATTCGACGTTTTATTTTATTCCACTTTCAAACCGATACACCATGACTTTAACCCTTTGCTGGCAACTTTATTCCATATTACGTGCTATTCTCTAGGGATATACTAACAGATGAACATTATCTCTCAAGGTCTGGAAAGATTATCTTTGTCACTTAAAAACACAAGAGAATGGAACACAACATGGATTAATGTCACCATAAAGGCCCATCAAGTTCAATGTATTTATATAAAAATACTATTCACAAAATAATTGTAGTCAGTCAAATTCATATGGCAAAAATAATGAGTTTTTCAGGGAAATATTTGTAACAATTTATTAATCCATATTTTATTATTACTAATTGTTATGGGATCTTACCCATAATCATAATAATGGACTATTCCATACTTAATAAATACTGCGCCCCAGGGTAGGCAATACTTTCTGAGCGACGGTTCGGTTTACCTCTCTGTCTACGGACGGAGAGGAACCCGAAGGAGGCTACGCCGAGGGCGGAGTCTCCTTCAGGGAGGTAAAACCGGCCCTGAACCCGTTTATACGGTTTCAAATGGGCTATTTTTGGCCGAGCCTAATGGCCATAATGCCCACGTTAAAAAGGCCTTGCCACTACGCCCTTGTCGTTCACTTTCTGAGCGACAGTTCGGTTTACCTCTCTGTCTACGGACGGAGGGAACCCGAAGGAGGCTACGCCGAAGGGCGGAGTCTCCTTCGGGGAGGTAAAACTCGGCCCTGAACCCGTTTATACGGGTTCAAATGGGCTGACCACGGCCGAGCCTAATGGCTCAGGAATGCCCACGTTAAAAAGGCCTTGTGCCACATGACGCCCTCGTGGGGGACGACTAAATATAGTCTGTCGTTCACTTTCTGAGCGACAGTTCGGTTTACCTCTCTGTCTACGGACGGAGAGGAACCCGAAGGAGGCTACGCCGAAGGGCGGAGTCTCCTTCAAGGAGGTAAAACCGGCCCTGAACCCGTTTATACGGGTTCAAATGGGCTATTTTTTGGCCGAGCCAAATGGCTCGGAAAGCCCGTTAAAAAGGCCTTGTGCCACATGACGCCCTCGTGGGGGACGACTAAATATAGTCTGTCGCTCACTTTCTGAGCGACGGTTCGGTTTAACTCTCTGCTTTCGGGCGGGAGGAACACGAAGGCTACGCCGAAGGGCGGAGTCTCCTTCGGGGAGGTAAAACCGGCCCTGAACCCGTTTATACGGGTTCAAATGGGCTATTTTTGGCCGAGCCTAATGGCTCGGGAATGCCCACGTTAAAAAAGCCTTGTGCCACATGACGCCCTCGTGGGGTGACGACTAAATATAGTCTGTCGCTCACTTTCTGAGCGACGGTTCGGTTCAACTCTCTGTCTACGGACGGAGGAGGAACCCGGAGGGCTACGCCGAAGGGCGGAGTCTCTCCTTCGGGGAAGTAAAACCGGCCCTGAACCCGTTTATACGGGTTCAAATGGGCTATTTTTTTGGCCGAGCCTAATGGCTCCGGAAATGCCCACGTTAAAAAGGCCTTGTGCCACATGACGCCCTCGTGGGGGACGACTAAATATAGTCTGTCGCTCACTTTCTGAGCGACGGTTCGGTTCAACTCTCTGTCTACGGACGGAGAGGAACCCGAAGGAGGCTACGCCGAAGGGCGGAGTCTCCTTCAGGGAGGTAAAACCGGCCCTGAACCCGTTTATACGGGTTCAAATGGGCTATTTTTGGCCCGAGCCTAATGGCTCCGGGAATGCCCGTTAAAAGGCCTTGTGCCACATGACACCCTCGTGGGGGGTGACTGAATATCGTCTGTCGCTCACTTTCTGAGCGGCTGTTCGGTTCAACTCTCTGTCTTCGGACGGAGAGGAACACGAAGGAGGCTACGCCGAAGGGCGGAGTCTCCTTCGGGGAGAAATAAAACCGGCCCTGAACCCGTTTATACGGGTTTCAAATGGGGCTATTTTGGCCGAGCCTAATGGCTCGCGATTGCCCACGTTAAAAAGGCCTTGTGCCACGCGACGCCCTCTCGTGGGGGGGCGACTAAATATAGTCAGTCGCTCAACTCTTGAACGACAGAACGGTTCACCTCTCTGTCTACGGGCGGAGAGGAACCCGAAGGAGGCTACGCCGAAGGGCGGAGTCTCCTTCGGGGAGGTAAAACCGGCCCTGAACCCGTTTAGGCGAGTTCAAACGGGCATATTTTTGGGCCGAGCCCACGGGCTCGGGAAAACCCACAATAAATAACCGACCTTGTGTCACATGTTGCCCCAGTGGGGGTGGGGGGTGGAGACTGAATACTGTCAGTCGCTCAACTCTTGAGCGACTGTTCGGTTGAACTCTCTTCCTACGGGCGGGAGGAACCCGAAGGAGGCTGCGCCGAAGGGCGGAGTCTCTTCCGGGGAGGTAAAACCGGCCCTGAAGCCGTTTATACGGGTTCAATGGGCTATTTTTTGGCCGAGCCTAATGGCTCGGGAATTGACCACGTTAAAAAGGTCTTGTGCCACATGACACCCTCGTGGTGGGGTGACTGAATATCGTCAGTAGTTCAAGTTGAGTCAAGAGTCGTGTCAGAGGCAGTCCGAAACAGAGTCGCGTTCAGACGATTACTGCAAGACATTGGAATAGTGATACTGGTCGAGACTACACTGTTCTCTCTACTAAACCTGATTGTTCATATTAACACTTCTACTTCTCTGTATATATTCGTGTTTGTAATATATCTGTGTTATTCCATACCTGTGTTCGGGTTCTTCTTTATTGGTTCTACCTTGGACTATCACCGTGGTACAAGGAACCGGACCATAACACTAATCAACAATAATATAGTTGACTTTTCTGTTTGCATTAAATGAAGCTTCCTCCATTTTTTTCATATTATAAGTCGAAGATTTAAACGTCTAACCGATATAATATCTATTCACTTTTTATCTTTCCTTGCAAATCAACTTTAAAATGTCAGCTATCCTTAACGCTGAATTGATAAACTGCGTAGTTAACACTAAATATGTAAGTCTTTTAATATAAGTAGATATCTATTATCATGGTCGCTATTGTTTATTTTAACCCGAGAAAAAAGTTCTGATCAAACGTAGACATAAATATTTGCAGTCGGAATATTTTAGATATTACAACCATTCTTTGGGTGTACAACTCCAGCAATCATCTCTGAGCGAGACGTTCATAAATTATTCGAATCTCTTGTCTTGTTCTTAAAGAAAGGTCTGTATAAGTTCTTGATCCAAACTGAATATTGATGAAAGAATTCTTCTGTGTCGAAAGCAATCCGTGAAAACTTAGGAATTGATTTGGTTTGTTCGAAGTATTCATTCAGTCAAAACAATGTGTTTGTCAAAAAGAAATAAAGAAAGGCGTTGAGTACATTGTCAGTGGACAAATATCACAGCAAAGAATGATGAATTATTAATGCCAAAGATTGTCTGTCAACATAACAGAAATCACATACTTGGGTCGTGTCCTCATTTCGCTTTTCACTCAGATATGAAATGCCGTAGAGAAATTTTGTCGGCTTTAATGCAATGTTTCATGGTTAGTGGCAGCGATTTGATATCAGGAACCTGAGATTCTTCTAGTAGACAAGGAATGGGATGCGGATTAGTGAGGGAAAAAACGATTCCTTTATTTTATTTATTAAGAAATTATAATGGAGTTTGGAATTAACTGGTGGCCGAGGCAGTTGAATATTTCACTTTCTCACCAGTCTATAAATTCAGATGAATAAAAAATAAGGATTCTTGGTTTGAAGTCAAGAAAATCTAATCAAGAGAAAAGGCCATCGCCAAATGAAAGATTTCTGCAAAAAAAAAACAACAAACATTTTGATTTATTCTTTATTTGTGCTCTATCAGTTAAGCTTAGTATCTATCTATCTATCTATCTATCTATCTATCTATAGATAGATAGATATATAGATAGAGACAACTCTAGATTGACAGATAGAAAGAGAGAAAGAAAGAGAGAGAGAAAGCTCTAGATAAAGATAGATAAAAAAGAAAGCTTAGTATCTATTTATCTATCTATCTATAGATATATAAATAGTGACAGCTATAGATTGACAGAGATAGAGAAAGAAAACTCTAGAGATAGATAGATAGGGAAAGAGCAAGAGAGGGAAAAAACTAAGTATTTATAGATAGATAGATAGATAGATAGATAGAGAGAGAGACCAAGAGAGAGAAAGAGAGAAAGAAAGTTCGAGATATAGATAGATAGATCGATAGATTGATAGATAGATAAATAGCTAGATAGGTAGAGAGAGAGAGTAAGAGAGGGAGAAAAATTAGTATTTATCGAGAGAGAGAGAGAGAGAGAGAGAGAGAAAGAAAGAAACAGAGCTATATAAGTGTGCAGTCATCATGTAGTAGTATTGATTCATACATGGTTCCGATATTGATCACTCTTCATTCATGAATATAGCAAACTTTATTATATATATATATATATATATATATATATATATATATATATATTGAATTGCCAGTATATAAAATTCAATACTCCATATGATATATGGCTATTTCGCCCAGAACGCCAAGGATCAGTTTCTGTGGATCAGTTTTAATATTTTATATTACTAAGATTCACTTGTATTACTTACAACGGATTTTTACTTGTATATACATGTATACATACACACACACACACACACATATTCACACACACCCACACACACACACACACAAATATATATATATATTTATAAAACAAAGCTCAATGTAAATTTACAGAGCATAAATATTCTAAAATTCGTTTGAAGATGAAACAGAAGTAATGCTTTTTGATTTTATTATATAATTAAATTTGAAGTTTTTAGCTTCAGTTTGTGAAACATAGTAATCCCTGTGTAGAAGAAACCATATTTTAAATCAGTGAATTTCTAATATATATATATATATATATATATATATATATATATATATATATATATATATATATATATATACATATATGTGCGTGTGTATGTGTGTGTATGGGTGTTTCTGTGCGTATGCGGGGGGTGTATGTGTGTGCTTTTGCCTGTGTTTTATGTGTCTATGTGTGTGTGTTTGCGTGTTTTTTCTGTGTGTGTGCTTGCGTGTTTGCATGTGTGTGTGTAATAAATGTTGTTTTTTTTTTTTTACAAAGAGAAATGCTTTTCTGCAGAGAAAGCCTTCATCAGATGATGACCTTGGCATCATTACCCCCCAACCCGCCCCGAATCCTTTACAATACCACACGATTCTGCTGATTATTCTGTCCAAGTTTGGAAATAATTTAGAGAAAAATGCAGCCTCAACGCATATCTGTTGTATGCACAAATAGACAATCAATTTCGTGCAAATTAAACATAAATTCATTCTTTTGACATTTGAATTCTCCTGGATTGATCGTAATATCAAATTGATATAGATGTTAAAGCCAACTTTAGCCGGAAAAAGCGAAATGATATTAGAATTTATCTTCTCGGAAATGATTTTATTAAACTGTCGTCGCACAAAGAAATCCTGTTTAGGTATTATTTTAACTAGAATTCTTCCCGCCACTGCAAAAGCCGACGAGTGTTTTATTTATTTGTCTTGTATTAATTTTTATTCATCATTATTTCTTTAAAAAAATAATCCCCCCTCATCATGTACTAGATAGACCCTCTTCAATTTGAAGAAAAAGTTACTTTTGTTCCTTAAATTTACATTTTCCAATGTGTACGTTGCTTTGATGTATACTCTCCGCATCAGTTCTTCTTACTAAATAAAATGCAACTGTGTCTTTTATACAGAACACCTTATTAGCAGGTTTGTCATTAAGTGCGTATCATTTATAGCTTGCATAAAAGTCTAGGAAAATGCTTGGATCTTGAACAATCATTTTCCAGTCAACTTATCCTTTTGGGCGACTGGCGTGACACAATTTTAACAAACTTACTAGCTTTTTCCGCCGTATCAATATTATCATATTAGATGAAATCATTCCTTTTATTGTGATCAGGTGATCGCTTTAGTTAAGTTTAATACAAATAACAGTTCCAACTATGAAGTGATGATTTATAAGTTAATCCCACAAAAGAAGAACCAGATATTTTGCTCTTTTTTTTTCATTTTTCTTTTTTTTCAGCGGGAAAATAAATGATATTCCCTCCAGGAAATAAAGATTGTCTTCTCGAATATATAATATATTCTCTGCTGCTACTAGTTGCTACCCGTACTATGTAACCTTTTACAATCTGCTGCATTGGTGAGCTTAGCGTTAAATGAAACCTGTTCCGTCCCTAGGCTTTTCTGGTAAGGAGAGGGCCTGATATCTAGAAGGATTAAAAAGAAGGTCTTATGAAGCGGGGATGAAACTTCTTGTAGGGTCAAACACAATAAGGCAGACAGGACTTTATACTCTCTGTATGCAGCCAGTGCAGTGATGACACGAGATCGTTTGTCGGTCCCGGAGGGTGGAGGGTAGATTTCTAAGACTGACGTCAATGGCCAGGCGTGAGTTGCCCTGATGGAACCAACGGCCATGTCTTCTTGACCAAGGCGAGCCTTCAAGTTGGAGTCATCAGCTGTTGCTTGACCTGAAGAAAAGGGATAACTTCCGCCAGATCTAATTGTCCAAGACGCACTACGTATTAATAAATACCTTTCTGGTTTTCAACCCTGATATGCGAAAATAACTGACTAAATGTTCAGCTGCGCAACGACCCTACAACCCCATCCGGTCATAGGACTATGGGTGTTTCTGCTGCTGCTGCTACTGATGATGATGATATCAGTATTCGACTGTTTCAGAAAATTTTTTTTTCTAAATATTCAGTTAATAAAATATTAATACAGGTCTGATCGAAATGTATGGATTCCTTTTGTTGTAAGATCAGAACATAAAAGAAAACTTTTCAGAAACAGGATCCCACAAGTCTTGGTGTCTTGAAGAGGTATTACAGAGATAGATAGATAGATAGATAGATAGATAGATACGAAAAGGACCGGAATAGATAGATAGATAGATAGATAGATAGATAGATAGATAGATAGATAGGACCTTTTGTTGTGTTAAATGTATCAAAATGCTTTGAACGCATGTGAGAAAAATGGAAAGAAAAGAGAAAGAAAAGTCGAATTTTACATTTGTTTCGTAGCAAATGAAAGAATATGATGATGAAAGAATAATTCATTTCTTTTTATCAAATCATCTGAAATATTGTTTGATCGCTGTCTTGGTAAAACAATTGAGGAAAGCGAAAATAATTTTAATCAGTTGGATTGATTAGTCATTTCAATAACTTTTTCGTTGGTATCGCTTGGACGTCATTTAATAAATTATTTCACAGAACTTAGTTTTAAAATTCTATGGTTTGTGATGAACAGTTTTAGATGCGATTTTAAATTAAAGTTATTTAACGTCTATTGGGGCTGGAAAATTAGTAGTTATAGCTTCTGAAATTATCTGACTTATTCTGTCAAGTTTTATCCTTACAAGAGTCAGATCACTGACACTACATTCTGCCACATTTTGTCATATTGGAGAGCAGAGTTGAAGGGAGATTACTCAGACATCCGGAAGAGGTACAACATGTGGAACTAAGACAATCTACCCGATGTGCGAAATAAAGGGTTTATTTCGAAATTCCAGTCACCTGAAGAAGACAGGAGCGTACAACGGCCGAAACATCCTGAATATGGCAAAAAAAAAAAAAAAAGATGAGGCTAACAGTCCGAAGAAAGTAAATAGTGTAAATAATTACAATACTTCATCTCAGAAATATAGACGGATTAGTTAAAAAAAAAATGGAATATCGTTGTTACGTCTGGTCTGGATCTTCCCACACCTAATCTTCTTATTTTGACAGAATTGAAAAACATTTACGCTCCCTTATTGGGGATGAATTACTTTTCCATCTTTGAACTCTGACCCCAAACACACAATGCGGCAAGTGAATTGCTACTCTATTTTCATGGTAAATGTTTGAACGGGTCCCATTCTTTAGGGTCACCAGCTCAGATCTTTACAGGCAAGACCCGCCTTGCTACCTCCACAGGTTTGACTCAGCCTCATTTCCTAAGTTACTTTGAGGATCAATCTCCCGCGTGGAACCTGTCAAAACTCTGCAATGTTAACCTCTTCAAACCTATGGTCAATATTTACCTTTGCACCACATATCTTCATAAGCTTCATTTCCTACTTGCTTCTCTTAGATTCATATCACACATCTCATTATTTAACACTACATTGAGTGGCTCTTGGGATTTGTATTGAAAGACATTTATTAAAAAAACGTCTTTTCATTTAACAGACAGATTTTATTTCTACGAAACCAGAGGAGCTTTCATATGAAATGGAAACTGAAAAACATCGAATAATACAAGCTAATCTATTTTTTTCAAAGATCATGGAGCTGTTGGAAAAATATTTCCAATTTGATGATTCCTATTTTGATTTATTTTTATTGGTTTTAACGACGATGTCTAAATATGAGATTCTACGTCAGGGCCGAACAGAATTCCATTCTCGGAAGTGATGTAAAATCGGAAACCAGTTGTGTTAAAAGATATCCAGTATTGCTTCGTGAAACACGTGATAAACTTTACTTTTAGAATTATTTCTAGATAAAAATTGACGGTTTTGAAGTTTTAGAACAACACAGTGTCCAGTTAAGATTCTGTTTGGCGAAGGTTGTCCGATTCATACGAAAGTATCAAAGAAAAGAAAATCAAATAAAGTAATTTTAAAATTGAAAAACAAAGAAAAATTTCCCCGGCCATCGGCGTCTTATATATTTATTCAATTCACTTGAATGATTCCAAACCACCACAGGGCCGACTCAGAAGGTAGGAAAATTTGAATAGTTTCATCAAATTATACCGCTGTCTAGTTTCGAGGCGTTTTTCTTGTCTGACCTGATATTACAGAACTCGTTAAGTCATTATACCAAGAAAATCATTATACCAAGAAAATAAAAACCTCACTTTTGTCAATTTTCTTCTTCATTGAAGCATTGTTGAACCTAAAGTCAACACAAGAATATATATATATATATATATATATATATATATATATATATATATATATATATATATTTTGTTTGAATAAAAACGGACCACTTTAAGGTTCCATGTAATAAGTTATTTCACCACAAACCCCTTTAACAGGTCTCTGGATCATCAGACTTTACTTCCAAAGGTTGAAATGAAAAATGAAAAGAAATTCACACATTTTTGACGGAACGCATCAAGTATATGTAAAATTAACGAAGTGAGGAAGTGAGGTGGGAGAGAAGATATGAGTGAGTTAGATGTACCATTTCAATTCCTTATGCTTAACCCCACTCTGTGTAGGCTAGACGTCGCTTAAACTTAACGCGTGTTATCTCTAGATATAGATGGATAAGGGGTGAGGGAGAAGACCGACATTAAAGGAAGAAGCTACAACAAACCATAATAAATTAAATTCCACGAGGGCAGGTTTCACTCAAATTCTTAGACGCTGTTAATTCGCATTACTTTAAAGGTACATTGAAAAAGTAATCCATTTTATATTTAGTAATCTTTTTTATTTTCCTAAACTTTTTTCTTATTGATTGTTAAGTTGACATCTATTCGTTTGATTTTTGTTCATTAATTAAATAAACTCGTGTTTGTTTTTAGGTACCTAATTATCAAAGTTTATTCCAATTTAAATATTTTTATCATCAATAATGATTATTAAAGGGTAATATATTTCAATTTAAATTAAACTATTAATTTAAAGTTTACTTCCGTATTATTTATTTAAACTCACTTTCAATTGGAGAATATTAGAGGAGAAAATTGGATAAAGGATTACTACCAGAGAGTTAGGTCCTTCTTTTACAATGTTCTATATATCTATACACATACCTTTTTCTAGTTGATTATTCAGTTGATATCTATTCGTTTGAGTTTTGTTCATAGATTAAACTCGTGACTTTTTTTTAAGATACCTACATAATTATGAAAGGTTCTTCCAATTTAAATAACTTTATCGTCAATAATGATTGTTAAAGGGTAATATATTTCAATTTAAATTAAATTACCAATTTAAACTTTACCCCCGTGTTATTTAAACTCACTTCCAATTGGAGAATATTAGAGGAGAAATTTGGATAAAATATTACCAGGAGAAAATTAAGTCCTTCTTTTACAATCTTTTATATATACATACACATACACACTTCTTCACATATCCGAACACCCATCTATATCCACATACCTATATATCACTATATACCTATGAGTTCTTATATACACCTGCACATACATCTACACAAAAACTATATGTATTTTCCCATACCTACACATATACACCTGCAGAGAAACACATACACACATATCTACATACATATCCACACATACACGTATACTTACATATATACATATACACAGATAAAGTCATATGTATATCTATATACATATACATTCATGCAATACACATACAAATACCCATATATGTACATCCATACATATGCACATATACACTAGCACATATATACGTATACACATATACACATACACACACACATATATGTATACATACATACACATATATATACACGTATACACACATACATATACACACATATATAATATGCAATATATCCACATATATACATATGCATACATATACACGTACACATACATACACACATACATATCTCTATACCCATGTCCACCCATACACCCACTTATGTCTGCATTCGAAGAATATATCAATATTTTATTACATTATGAATACCCAAATCGTATAATTATACATATCTCTACACATATATTACCCGCTCTTCCATATCTATGGCAAGACATATAGGTACCCATCTTATTATACACATCCACACTCACATAAAAAAAAACAACAAAAAAACATATACATGTACATATCAACAGGTGCATCAGAGTTCAAGTACAATACCATAGTTATATACATACAGTCATGTATTGGCGCTCATGCGTGCATAGTAATATTTCCAAAAGCAAAAAGAACAAAAGTCATTCAATATTATTCTTCCTATATAATTATTTCTCAATGCATTTACTTAGGTTTAGGTTGTTCTTGTGTCGGCATTTGAAAACTATTCCATTGTGTCTATGTAGTAATAAGTCTGGATCTCTCTCTCTCTCTCTCTCTCTATTTTATATATATATATATATATATATATATATATATATATATATATATATATATAAGACTCATTGAATAATTTAGAAAGGTATTGTCTACCTATTTTCAATAGGATCCTCTCATATTCACGGACAGGCTTCTTCGTAACCTTATTAAAGAAAGTGAGAAAATTACCATGTTCCTACATATTAATTTATTCCGAGTACTTTATAAGGCAAAATTGTTGTGTTCATCTGAATGTTTTAACTGTGAATTGAAAAAATGCCAAGGTTAAGTATTGTACGATTTAAATTTCACGATGTATGCAGGGGAGGTAAGTAAGTTATGAAATGTTCAAATGTTTTCTTTTGTTTAAAAAACAAAAATTATTATGTATATATTAAAAAGTTGCTATATTTATCGGTGAATATTATGTTATTAATCTAATTTCATATCTCCCGTTAATTCCTTATAAAAAATAAAATTATTTATCATACTGTTTAAAAAAGGGAGAATATTCAATATCACAATTGAGACATGCAGTGTTAATTTCTTTGGCCACTACATTTCTCTCTCTCCCTTTATATATATATATATAAGTTGTAAGGATAATCCAAATAGATAGATGGTAAGTGATGAATGAAGTAGTTGTCTGTCTGAAATAAATTATTACCGAACTCTGGATTTAAAATATAAAAGTGGACACTGAGGTCAACACCAAGTCTGTTTCCTTCTTGAATGCAATATTCAGGCCATGTGTGTTTTGTTTTAGCTCATTTATTTATATATCTTAGTTGATGTTGCATTATAGGGTGTAAGGTTTATTTTATTATCCTATCAGTTATTGGATAGATGGCACCGATTATATTTCAAATCATTCTATAGACTGTTGAGTAGGGATCATTGTGGATGTGAAATCCGTTTCATCATCATGGATAGAGATAGCTGATGGTTCTGTATCTATATAATTGTGTCTACTCCTCGACAAAAATAACTCTATTTGTCTATTATATTTATATATGTTCACATTTACCTTGAATAGGTCAAGTGCTTCTTGTAAGGGTTAGATGCTATAGTTCTTGGTCATGATTACTATATGCAATTCTTAAAATCAGGTGGCGATTAAATATCACTTTTTAATCCTGTTGTTCCTGACCACTATCATAACACAAATTAAAGTCACTACTGTTAAATGAACATCTTCACGTCAGTATCTTCATTCTCAATTTTTTCTTGTGGTTCAACTAGATCTGCATGATTCCTTGAAATGAGAGCTATGTTGTTTCCAACTTACATGACATAATTTGCACTTTTGGGAACTGAAACTTATATATAATTTTGCTGTATTGAGCACCCATAAATTACATTTTTATCATATATATAAGGAGACCGTAAAAGTATATTTTTCATTTATTCAATTTCAAATTTATTCAATCTCAAATTTCTTCCATATAAATTTTTTAAGTCAAATTTCTTCAACTGATATATATATATATATATATATATATATATATATATATATATATATATATATTTAAAAAAAGTATGATTCGTTCGCTACATAAGAGTTCTCATGTTTCAAAAAACAATCCGAAAACCTCAATATAATTATTAAAAATTAAATTGAATTAAAGTATAAAAGCGAAATCCTAAATTCCGTATGGAGCACTGTTTTTAAAAATAAAACAAAAATACTAAAGAACCCCGGATTATTTACCTAACGTGTTCTTTCATATATATATATATATATATATATATATATATATATATATATATATATGTGTGTGTATGATCATATTCTTTGTGATTATGTAGCACCATTCTACAAGATTTGATGAAGAAGTAAGGTTTTCTTTAAGATCTACAGGCATAATTTGATTGAAGACATTTTAATAATGGGTATTTGACTTGCCTGGACAAAAAATCTCAATCTTACTAGACTATGTGAGAAGAAGGTTTTAGTTTTTAAGTTTATATCTTTGCTTTTCTTTGTTTTATAGCAATTGAGGCGAAACTACCAATGGCGCTTCACATTCTATGTTAAATGTTGGAGATATCTATGTAGTTTTTGGTTTCTTATGTGTGGGAATTAATTTACGTCTGGAAATGTTGCTAATATAAGTTTTGTTATAAAACGTTTTCGCGATAATATGAAATGGAATCCCAACCATTTTGCCGGAAAGTCTGAAGTCTTCTGAATAAAGAATAGTGCGTATTCAAGTAAATCCAGAAAGAAAAGTGCTTACTTTCAATTTGTAAAGTGTCAGTTCATTATTTCCGAGTGTCAAATACACCGTATCTGTTAACGCGTTGATTTCACTGACTTGATCTGAGCCTTTAATTAACTTATTAATTAATTTATAATGACGTATTTCCTAATTATTTAACATCAAAATCTGTCTCTGTTCACATTTATAAACTAACACCTTTTAATGTGTAAATGAATCGCTTAATTATGATTTCGAAATTGAAAGAACCAATTAAACTCTTCGCAGCTGATGATAAAAAAAAGTTTCAATCCCTAGAATTCAGCTGTAGAAAATCCTTTTCTTTGTCACTGAGAACAATTGCCAAGAAAATATTTATAGAAAATGCACAGGGAAGCCACAACATGATGGCGGGATACTAACTGAAATCGAGATGCCAGCTCAGGATTGATAACATTACAGACATTGGATTTTGTCGAAATTTTCAAGATATATAACAGGAGAACCAGATTTGGCAGCAATTATAATTGTACAAGATCGATTCTGACAAGAGAAAATGTTTGTTGCGAAACTGTGAATCAATCTTCTTAGCAGCAATTGGTTCAATATGATCACTTCTATATATTGTATCACTTTAAATAGTGGTCGATCACGGCTCTCCAACACTTTCAGTTTCAGTTAACCATTATCATTATTTCCAGATCTTTGAAGTTTTTCTATCCCGACTGGGGAGTTTCCAGACATCAAAAGTCTTGACTCTATAAATAATAGCGATTTATTCAGATAAACGTTCTAAAGAGATTTAGCTTAGAAATATCTTTGAAAAGTTGTTTAATCACTGCCTCAAGGAACAATGCGGGTTGGTGCTCACCCACATGGTAATATCCCCAATAATCATATCTTTGAATTTATTATCATCAAAAAGATTGTTGTTCATCTCAACAGAAACAACCTCCTTAGCGACAAACAGTAACAGGCCTGACGATTGCGTCTAGCATGAAACAGCCTGTCGCCTCTAAGTATTGACTTCACTGTTCGCTTTTATATTTACACACTCTCTATCTTTGACATTGAGCACTTTATCCCATAAATATAGCACACCTTAAGGCTATATTTCTTCATATATATATATATATATATATATATATATATATATATATATATATATATATATATATATATATATATATATATATATATATATATATATATATATATATATGGTCGACAGCCAACAACGACAGTCTATTTCATGCTTAAACGCAATCTTCAAACCAGGAGACTGTGCTTAAATATGAAACAGTGTCCACTTTTGTATTCATATTCACTCTATCACTGATATTGAGCACTTTAACTCATAAATATAGCACATCATTGGTATCAGTCAGAGATTTTACTCCTATAAATTGAAACATATATTATTAAATATGGCAGACAATGAATGTCTATTATCTCTGATTATGAGCGGTTCTAAAGTTCGTATGTTAGCTTTCATTTCGTGTGAAAATAAAGACAGTATATATATATATATATATATATATATATATATATATATATATTTAAAAAATATGATTCCTTCGCTACATAAGAGTTCTCATGTTTCAAAAAAAGAGCCGAAAACCTCAATACAATTATTAAAATTAAATTGAATTAAAGTGTCAAGCTCTGTTTCATCCTCAAACGAAAATTTAGAAATAAATAATCTTGAAATTTACTCATCTTTATAAGCATGTTCATTTGCAAAATTAGCTACTATGGAAACGCCAGAATGACCATTTTGATAAGGGGCATAAGAGTTAATTTGTATCCATATATCAGTCACCTTCGGAAAGAGGTCAAGCTGAATGATGGCATTCATGTACGCACATCGTTTGTTCAGTCACAGCGAAAGATAGCTGTTGGCACCATAATACTTCGGGAAGTGTCTAAAGAGTTTTATTTATTTTTATTTTTTTCTAAAGGGCTGTTTCGTACATAAACTCGTCGCACTGAACTACAATTTGTTTTTTTGACTTCATAAATGGTTTTTCTATCTTATGATTCGGTTAAGCTTTTAAACCTTTTATCAGACCAGGAAATTTCATATATATATATATATATATATATATATATATATATATATATATATATATATATATATATATATAACGTGTGTGTATGTGTGTATGTGCATCAAAATATTTTTACAAAATTAGAACCAAAGTCCATATAAACATATGTCTGCAAATCCTTCGTTTTTGAGTTAAGGTCAAAGTTCATGGTAGAAGCTATTAAATGTATAATCCAAGGTTCAATCTAAAATAATTTTACGGAGGTTTCAGCGTGTTGGACTTGTTCAGATTCATGACCACACTAGATAGCACGATCTCTCCCAGAAACTATGACTAAGGTCCACTCAGCATAGTTGCAATTAAACCACAGTTGCACTTTGTGGGTGCCTGAGCAAGCGTCTGCACTAGGGATTGGATAGTCTCCCTCTAAGACCTGGATACCAAGATACATGCGCCAAGCCATTACTATTAACATCCTTTTAAAGTAACTTGAAACAATTTTGGTATCAGTTATTAGAATATGCAAATGTTATAAAGACTTCATATTTGATCGTATATTATATTCCTTATTCTTCTGAAATGATGTCTAAAAATGATCATCGCGTGAAGCAATGTCGAAAATTCCTTTTCTAGAAAATGCTTGTAGATTTGAAATATAATCTTTCTTTCTGAATGAAAGCTTCATGCAGAGATGACCTTTTGACCTTCTCGTCATAACTGTAACGTGGTTATTTCAAATCTGCAATTATAATCAGGTAAACAAAAAAGAAATGTGGTCTTGCGTGACATCGATTTAGTTCCAATCTATTTGTTTCAGACATTCTGGCAAAGGCTTGTCTGTGTCAGAGAATAAAAATACCGCAAAATACAGATCAGAAATTTGGTTGCTTTGCTGCCTTCATTTGAGAACAATATATATATATATATATATATATATATATATATATATATATATATATATATATATATATATATATATATAATATAGTTTATGTAAAATTAGGTAATCCGTATGGGTAGACCTGAGGAGGATGATATCCAGAGAGCTCAATGTAAAATTCAGAGCATATATGTTTGAATAAAAGACAGACCACGTTAAGATTCCATGTAATAAGCTATTTCACCATAACCCCTTTAACAGGGTTCTGGATCATCAGACTTTACTTCCAAAAGCTGAAATGAAAAATGAAAAAAGCCACACGTTTTTACGGACCTCTTCAAGTATACGCAAAGTTAACGAAGTGAGGAAGTGAGGTGGGAGAGAGGATATGAGTGTGTCATATGTATCATTTTAGTTTCCTATTTTAACCCCAGTGTGTCGGCTGGATGTTGCTCAAATCTAACGCGTCTCGTCTCTAGATAAAGGGGTTAAGGGGTTAGCGATAAGGACTACATTAAGGAAGACGTTCCAACAACCCCAATAAATTACACGACAGGTTTCATTCAAATTCTTAGACGCTGTCAGTTCGCGTTACTTTAACGTGCATATTTGGGAGGTTAAGGTTTGATAAATATCTAAATTTTAAAGACACTCTACGAAGAAATTAATTTGAAATTCGGTGGAGTTTTGGGTATTTTCTATGAAGCAGTCGATTGGAAAAAACCCATAGACAGAACATTGAAAGAGTAATCCCATTTATATTTAGTACTTTTTCCACTAAAACTTTTATCTTATAGCTTGTTAGGTTGACATTTATTCGTTTGATTTTTGTTCATTAAGTAAACTCGTGATTCTTTTTGATTTTTGTTCATTAAGTAAACTCGTGGTTGTTTTTATGTATCCAATTATCAACAGTTATTCCCATTTAAATAATTTTATTTTCCACATTGGGGTAGTATCTTTCAATCTCAATTAAAATACTAATCTAAAACTTTCCCTTCGTGCTATTTAGAATTCACTTCCAATTGGAGAATATTAGAGGAGAAATTTGGAAGAGATGTCACTAGCAGAAAATTAGGCCCTTCTTTTACGTTTTCTTATCTACACATGCCTTAAGCCCCTATTTGTAACCACATACCTATATCGTCTTATATGCCTATGAGTTTCTATGTACACCTACACACACATTCACACGAAACGATATATGTATATTTCCATCTTTACACATATACACCTGCAGAGAAAACGCACATCCACATGTCTCCATACCTATCTCTATGTATACTTATACTTACATATATACATATACACACAAGGACATCTGCATATCCATATATACTCATACGCACACATATATATCTACACATCCATATGTATACACATATACACATACATACACCCCCCATATATGCATACGTACACACATACATATACATACACACACACATATGCATACGCAATCTGCAGAATATCTATATACCCACATATGCGTTAATTTGCACTTACATATATCTATCCACGTATTTGTCCCTATTCTCATGTCCACCTGTGCATCCACTTATGCCTGCGTTCGAAGACTATCTCAGTATTTAATAACATTATCTATGTCTTTACATCTATTATATTACCCGATCTTTCATATTTATGGCAAAACATATAAGTACCTAACTAATTGTACATCTCCACACTCACAAAAAAAAAAAAAAAAAAACAAAAAAAAACCAAAACTGGTATGCTTCTTTTTCCGTATAAAAACATATACATGTACATATCAACAGGTGTCTCAGTGTGCAAATACATTATCATAGTTTTATACATACAGTCATGTGTTAGCGTTCACGTGTGCATAGTAATATTTCTAAAAACAAAGGGACAGAACCCTGTTAAAGGGTTATGGTGAAATAGCTTATTACATGGAATCTTAACGTGGTCTGTCTTTTATTATATATATATATATATATATATATATATATATATATATGAGGAAGAGGTTATAATTGTTCCAATGAGAGAAATGTGCATATTTTAAAAGAAAAAAGAAACCGCAAACGTTTTTGGTTATAATGTGGAATTTTTAAAAATATATATTATAATTTATAATTTTAAAGTATATATATTTAAAAAAAAATCCGTATTATAAGCAAAAACGTTTGCGGTTTCTCTCCTCTTTTTAACACACACACACACACACACACACACACACACACATACACACATATATATATATGTATATATAATTTATTTGTTTAAACGTTATTTTTAATGGCTACTCATATTTGAGTAGATTTTCTTTATTCATTTATTTATTTATTAAACAGTATATTTATTTATTTATATCTACTGGCCTGAATGTTCGAGAAATCTTTTAGAAAAATATGCGATGGCTACTTTGGAGCCCTGACTGAATAATAATGTAGAGAGAAAAAGGTAGAGTACAATAAAATTGGAAAAGAAAAGCACAGCAAAACAGACGAATGTATACAACATGGCGCTCGGCTCAGAAATGATTCTATTCAGGTTAACTCAGTTGCACTCCGTTCGGTAATGTTGTTCGAGAACCGAAAGTTTGTTCGATAACCAAGGCATTTTCATCACGAATTTTCTGTTCGAAAACCAATTTGTTCGATATGTGATATTTTTAAGAACCGAAGTTACTCTGTAATTTTAGCCATTATCACGGCTCATTTTGTCTTCACTTTTAACTAAATGTAATGATTTTTTATGCATGTATCTTAAGTTATAGGAATGTACTATTTTCCAAACACGGTCAGAACATTGTGATCATGCCCATAGTTGATGTTATGCAGTGTTGGCTTTTACTTTTATTAATTTTTACATAATAAGTTATAAGAACACAATAAAAAAATAAATAAAAAACAGTAGCTTGTCAGTCATTTTTTACTGAAGCTTATATATATATATATATATATATATATATATATATGTGTGTGTGTGTGTGTGTGTGTGTGTGTATTTCATTAAATAATTACATCGGTTACACTACTACATGCCTATCCAGACGCTTTATGTTACACCTATCTGACCACAGCTCCATGAGAACCCGTTTAAACACACACACCCCAGACTCCATTCGAAACCTACTAGTAGAAAATACAAACATAATAACCTCATCAACAGTAAAAAAAATAAAATAAAATTAAAAATAATGGAAGCTTTAATAATAAAAAAGAAAAGGCCATCGGTTTAACTTTATTGAATTCAGCAATTTTGTTCTTAATTATTGATGGAATGATGCCCAAAGGATAGGAATTGTTATAGAGATTAGTGGTAATAAATTAGAGTTCGTCATCCAATTTGGTTTTAGAGCAGATCATTAAAGCCTTATAAGTAAGAGTTTAATTAAATTGATTTTGCGTTTTACGGGACAAAACGAGCCCCAATGGGTATACAAACCAGTAAATGTCGGTTTACAATAAAAAAAGATGTAAGAAAACCAGACAAAGATCTGCTAACCAAACCATCAAGAAAGGGAAGACAAGAATCAATTTCCTTTTCTTGTGGAAATTTTAAAGCTGGGGGCGGGGGGCATAGTATTCAGGAACGAAAGAAAATGGTCAGCTTCAATCTCGTTATCGAAGAGACAAAAAGTGTCATCAACGTAACGGAAGTAAATATCAGGTTTATTAGATTTAGATAATACACACTCTTCATGGAATGCAACAAAGATGTTTGCTAAGATGGCTTCCAAAAGAAACACTATCAATATGCCTACATGACACCGTCAAAACTAAATCCAACAGACACCCTGTACATATGTTGTTCACGTATAGAGACATCTACGAAATTGTATCTAATCAATGTACAGGGGCCGACACTATTTTGGGGACACTTTGAAAATGAGCTCAAAGGTGTTTTTTGCTGCCGAGAGCTTTTGTGTTGATGAGTACGTTGTTCAGCAGTGACTGTCCATTAATGGTATGAACATTGATTGATGGGTTTGTCTTTGGTTTCATGTTTTCTTTATTTTTACTTCAACTTAGGCGACACTATTTTTCGGACATGACACAAATTCCGGGTTTTTGAATGATTTAGTCATCGAACGTCTACAATATGCAAATTTTCTGCAGGTAAATTGTTCCCTGAACACTAAATTTGAGTATCTTTACCATTCAATGCGAAAACGTATTAAAATCTTGAAGAAGAATGCATTCAAAAGAAGTCATCAGTTTGGTCCAAAAGAAGAGAGAAGATGGGCTCAGCATCCAAAAGATTCCCGCTGAGATGAAGCTACCAAAGTCAACAGTTGAATACATGCTAAGTACAGATTATGAGCGGAAGAAGAAAAGAGGACGGAAAAAAACAATTTCCAAGAGAACAGAAGAATGAAGAGGAGTGTTACGAGGTTGTTATCATCTGGAGAAAAGGTGACAGCGAAGAAAGTAAAGGAGAAGTGTGAACTTGACGTCAGTGTTCGAACTGTACAAAGAAAGCTACACGAAATTGGACTTAAGTATGCTAAAATCAAGAAAAGAATTACACTAACGAGAAAACACAAGAAGGCAAGGCTGGGAAACGCCAAAAGATGGATAACAAACCATATCGACTTCAAGAAAGTGATATTTACTGATGAAAAACGTTTTAAGTTCGATGGACCTGACGTGTGGTGTACATGATCGAGAAAAGGTGAATCTGTTATTCTCAACAATAGACAGATGGGTGGAGGAGGAGTCATGGTTTGGGGTATAGTATTTCCGAATGGAAACTTGTGGCTCGAGTGGTTAAAAGGATGTCAAAATAGCTTGAGCTACAGAGAACTCTTGGAAAAGAGAGCCCTACCACCCATAGAAAAAGAAATGGGAAGTAATTTTATTTTGTAGCAAGATAACTGCAGTATCCATGTGGCCAAATTGCCTTGGTTATCGAACAAACTTTCGGTTCTCGAACAACATTACCGAACGGAGTGCAACTGAGTTAACCTGAATAGAATCATTTCTGAGCCGAGCGCCATGTTGTATACATTCGTCTGTTTTGCTGTGCTTTTCTTTTCCAATTTTATTGTACTCTACCTTTTTCTCTCTACATTATTATTCAGTCAGGGCTCCAAAGTAGCCATCGCATATTTTTCTAAAAGATTTCTCGAACATTCAGGCCAGTAGATATAAATAAATAAATATACTGTTTAATAAATAAATAAATGAATAAAGAAAATCTACTCAAATATGAGTAGCCATTAAAAATAACGTTTAAACAAATAAATTATATATACATATATATATATGTGTGTATGTGTGTGTGTGTGTGTGTCTGTGTGTGTGTGTGTGTGTGTGTGTGTGTGTGTGTGTGTGTGTGTGTGTGTGTGTTAAAGAGAATGCCGCAAACGTTTTTGCTTATAATACGGATTTTTTTTTAAATATATATACTTTAAAATTATAAATTATAATATATATTTTTAAAAATTCCACATTATAACCAAAAACGTTTGCGGTTTCTCTTTTCTTTTTAAAATATGCACATTTCTCTCATTGGAACAATTATAACCTCTTCCTCATATATATATATATATATATATATTTTGAATAAAAGACAGACCACGTTAAGATTCCATGTAATAAGCTATTTCACCATAACCCCTTTAACAGGGTTCTGTCCCTTTTGTTTTTAGAAATATTACTATGCACACGTGAACGCTAACACATGACTGTATGTATAAAACTATGATAATGTATTTGCACACTGAGACACCTGTTGATATGTACATGTATATGTTTTTATACGGAAAAAGAAGCATACCAGTTTTGGTTTTTTTTTTTTTTTTTTTTTTTTGTGAGTGTGGAGATGTACAATTAGTTAGGTACTTATATGTTTTGCCATAAATATGAAAGATCGGGTAATATAATAGATGTAAAGACATAGATAATGTTATTAAATACTGAGATAGTCTTCGAACGCAGGCATAAGTGGATGCACAGGTGGACATGAGAATAGGGACAAATACGTGGATAGATATATGTAAGTGCAAATTAACGCATATGTGGGTATATAGATATTCTGCAGATTGCGTATGCATATGTGTGTGTGTGTATGTATATGTATGTGTACGTATGCATATATGGGGTGTATGTATGTGTATATGTGTATACATATGGATGTGTAGATATATATGTGTGCGTATGAGTATATATGGATATGCAGATGTCCTTGTGTGTATATGTATATATGTAAGTATAAGTATACATAGAGATAGGTATGGAGACATGTGGATGTGCGTTTTCTCTGCAGGTGTATATGTGTAAAGATGGAAATATACATATATCGTTTCGTGTGAATGTGTGTGTAGGTGTACATAGAAACTCATAGGCATATAAGACGATATAGGTATGTGGTTACAAATAGGGGCTTAACATCTCTTCATGTTTCTAGAACTCTATTCACCTTTTCTCGATCATGTACACCACACGTCAGGTCCATCGAACTTAAAACGTTTTTCATCAGTAAATATCACTTTCTTGAAGTCGATATGGTTTGTTATCCATCTTTTGGCGTTTCCCAGCCTTGCCTTTTGTGTTTTCTCGTTAGTGTAATTCTTTTCTTGATTTTAGCATACTTAAGTCCAATTTCGTGTAGTTTCTTTTGTACAGTTCGAACACTGACGTCAAGTTCACACTTCTCCTTTACTTTCTTCGCTGTCACCTTTTCTCCAGATGATAACAACCTCGTAACACTCCTCTTCATTCTTCTGTTCTCTTGAAATTGTTTTTTCCGTCCTCTTTTTCTTCTTCCGCTCATAATCTGTACTTAGCATGTATTCAACTGTTGACTTTGGTAGCTTCATCTCAGCGGGAATCTTTTGGATGCTGAGCCCATCTTCTCTCTTCTTTTGGACCAAACTGATGACTTCTTTTGAATGCATTCTTCTTCAAGATTTTAATACGTTTTCGCATTGAATGGTAAAGATACTCAAATTTAGTGTTCAGGGAACAATTTACCTGCAGAAAATTTGCATATTGTAGACGTTCGATGACTAAATCATTCAAAAACCCGGAATTTGTGTCATGTCCGAAAAATAGTGTCGCCTAAGTTGAAGTAAAAATAAAGAAAACATGAAACCAAAGACAAACCCATCAATCAATGTTCATACCATTAATGGACAGTCACTGCTGAACAACGTACTCATCAACACAAAAGCTCTCGGCAGCAAAAAACACCTTTGAGCTCATTTTTCAAAGTGTCCCCAAAATAGTGTCGGCCCCCTGTACATTGATTAGATACAATTTCGTAGATGTCTCTATACGTGAACAACATATGTACAGGGTGTCTGTTGGATTTAGTTTTGACGGTGTCATGTGTAGGCATATTGATAGTGTTTCTTTTGGAAGCCATCTTAGCAAACATCTTTGTTGCATTCCATGAAGAGTGTGTATTATCTAAATCTAATAAACCTGATATTTACTTCCGTTACGTTAATGACACTTTTTGTCTCTTCGATAACGAGATTGAAGCTGACCATTTTCTTTCGTTCCTGAATACTATGCCCCCCGCCCCCAGCTTTAAAATTTCCACAAGAAAAGGAAATTGATTCTTGTCTTCCCTTTCTTGATGGTTTGGTTAGCAGATCTTTGTCTGGTTTTCTTACATCTTTTTTTATTGTAAACCGACATTTACTGGTTTGTATACCCATTGGGGCTCGTTTTGTCCCGTAAAACGCAAAATCAATTTAATTAAAACTCTTACTTATAGGGCTTTAATGATCTGCTCTAAAACCAAATTGGATGACGAACTCTAATTTATTACCACTAATCTCTATAACAATTCCTATCCTTTGGGCATCATTCCATCAATAATTAAGAACAAAATTGCTGAATTCAATAAAGTTAAACCGGAGGTATTACAAAGATATCCTACGTATATGTGACTTCTTTGGCTTGGTACTATCAATGATAGATATGATAAGCGTTTTTTTTTTGTTTTTTTTTTGCGGTTCGACATTGTTACTTTGCTGCTAAGACTCATGTAGTTTTTTCTGACACACCTGTACTTCCATCCATGCGGAAAGACATTCTTCCTCCACATCATAATAGTTCTTTGATTTATTCATTTAAATGTAGTTGTGGTTCACATAAGGAGAACGACGCAAAGGCTGGATGTCAGTAAAGATCCACAATCTTAAATATAATCCTTTAGACACACTGACCAATACATATGGGTCTTCTACCACAGATCATCTAATAAACAGCCATAATTGTGCTACTAGTTTCAGTGTGGATTCATTTAACATTCTTACCAAGACCCACTCGAATTACCACTTGAGAAGTGTTGGAGGTCATTTATATTTTATCGTTGAAGCCCTCTCTGTGTAAACAGTAGGACTTCGTACTGGGTCTCCAACTAATTTCTATCAAAGCATTATTATCCCCCACCACTCTAATACATATTGTCCATCACTTTTTAGTGATAATTCTATTAACCTAATTTATTAACCTCGATTTAGCTCTGTTGAGCGAGGTTCGAAAGCAGTTAGCTAGCTCGCTTTTCAGTTTTACTTTGTATCCATTATCATCATGAGTGGTAATAAAAATAAATTTTGTCTTTTCATGGCTATCATAAAATTTTGTATCACCTATCAAATCTTTAAATATATATATATATATATATGTGTGTGTGTGTGTGTGTGTGTTATTATGACTGTATATATCCGTTTTATCTATAAATACATTCATATATATATATATATATATATATATATATATATATATATATATATATATATATATATATGTAGATAAAATAAAACTTTTATAAATCAACGTAAACGTGCATGTAAAATCGCCTCGTAATTGATGCATTATATGACGACATCAATGGCGTATTTTTTGTGTCAAAGTTTTTGCCCTGAAGAGGAATCATCACGTTGTTTGATCGACGTGCATATGGATCTCGACGTTAACTTGCAATTATGTTTCCTGTTTTAGAATCTGTGCTGCAATTACGTATGGCATATTTATTCGAGTAAAGGTCGTACTTTCTACTTAAATGAAATAAACAAATGAATTCACGCACACATGGAAGAGACACACGGAGAGACAAATTAATATTAGATTTGTCATCCACGTTTGATTTGAATCGGTTAGCATAGCGGCCAACTTGAATAATTCATTTCTTATTTAAATGGACCAGAACCAAAAGCTGAAACTTATGTGCCCTAAACCTTTCAGATTCCCTCTTGTAATTATCCAATATCCGATTAAATTATGTGACACATTTGACCATTACTTGAATTAATACTCAGCTCATAATATATATATATATATATAAATATATATACACACACACACACACACACACACACATATATATATATATATATATATATATATATACGCAATCGTATGGATATGTATTTGTGACTCTTGTTTTCCAGGATGTGCGATAATCAGACAAGCAGTACAGTATTTACATTAGTCGGACTATTGTCCTCATATTTGTCACAACGTTTCGGACGTTGTACGCTCCGGCCTTCTTCAGGTGGTTGGAATTTCGAACTGAACCCTTTATTTTGATCACTGGGGTAGACTGTTCTAGTTCCACGTGCCATGTTTGATGGATGTCAGTTATCCGTTATCTCCTGCTAATTTTCCCACTGAAAGTTCTCCACTGCCTTAACCGGGTATTGAACTCACATTCTGTGTCACTGGATCTAACCAACGCCTTTATCCTCTAGGTAAGGCTTCAAGAACACCAGAAAGCTGTAACGCGAGGGGAAGTAGAAAAATCAGGCGTGGCTGACCACATATGGAGAGAGAAGGGAGATCACCGCCCCCTGTGGGATCATGTCGTGGTCATACATAGGGAACACCATTGGAAAATTCGAAAACTTAAGGAATCAGCACATATGCTAGGCCACAAAAATCTCCTGAGCCGACCAAGCATAAAAATAAATACAATATGGGAACCAGTAATAAGGAGTGCCAGAGAAAAGCAATGATAACAAAAGTTGCAATATGAACTCTGGTAAAAACATGCAATGATAACAGCAAAATTGCAATATGAGCACTGGTAAAAAAATGATTGCTGAAAACATTAGGTTTATAATACCCAGATGTCCTCAAGGACACATGGCACAGTGGTTAAAGGCGTTAGTTAGGTCCAGTGACAGACCCAAAGAATGTGAGTTCAATACCCGATTAAGGCAGTGGAGAACTTTCAGAGGGAAAATTAGCAGGGGATAACTGATAACTGACATCCATTAAAACATGGTACGTGGAACTAGAACAGTCTACCCCAGTGAGTTAAAATAAAGGGTTCAGTTCGAAATTCCAACCACCTGAAGAAGGCCGGAGCGTACAACGTCCGAAACGTTGTGACAAATATGGCGACAAAGATGAGGACAATAGTCCGACTAATGTAAATACTGTACATAATACCTCATCTCAGAAATATAGACAGACTCAGACAAACTTGTTCATTATTTCAAAATTCGATCTATTTATGATTGTTTATCAAACACAAACAAACATATATAGATCCAATTTTTAAATAATAAACGAGTTTCTCTGATGATCGCACTTTCCAATTATAACCTTTTACTGAGCGCTATACATAATCTGACCAAAAGCCAAAATTTCAAGTGAATATAACTTGAAAATCAAAATTCAAAGTCGTTTGCAACAACCACTAACATTGGATTTTCATGATGATTGAATTTGTTGCGACATAAGTAAGACCTTTAATAAACAAAGGAAGGTTTCGATTGCTTTTTTTACTAATGAATCGAGAAAAAACACTTTGAACTTTTACTTACTCTATATATATTTTATATATATATATATATATATATATATATATATATATAATTATTTATTTAAAAATATGATTCCAAATCGCTACATAAGAGGTCTCATGTTTCAAAACTAGAGCCGAAAACTTCAATATAATCCTTTAAATTAAATTGAGTTGAAAGTAAAATGGGCTCCGTTCCATCCTCAAGCGAAATTTTTGTTGGAATAAAAAATAATAACTAAAATACTAAGGGACTTTGGATTATTTACCTAACCAGTTCCTTCTTATTTTCTATATATTTTCATATATATATATATATATATATATATATATATATATATATAGTCTTAAGGTGTGATATATTTATGAGATAAAGTGATCAATATCAGATATAGAGCGTGTGTAAATATAAAAGTGAACATTGAATCAACACTTAGAGGCGACAGTCTGTTTCATGCTAGACGCAATCACCAGGCCTGAATAATAGCAAATTGGACTGGTTTTAAACAAAACCATATAGGCTCTATTTTGAATTAAGAAAGAATCACCCAGTACGAAAAACTACTTGAGCCAACGGCACCACAAAAAAAAAAAAAAAAAAAAAAAAAGAAAGTATTTTGTCCTTAGCATAAGACATTTGTGGGCAAAGATAATGTGTGTCTAGCTCTCGCCTTTTGCTTTTCGTGTTTAATGATGTAGCCCCGAGTTAATCCAAGACAAAAGAAGAAACATTTCACTGTCAGAAGGTGTTTGGAATCAAAAACCAAATCTAAAATCACCTAAAATGAAGGATGCATAATTGGTAAACAGAGTCAAGAGATTAATGCGTCTTGACAAACAGAAGACATGCGCAGAAGAACCAATTAGACAATTTCTAGCATTTCCCTGTTCAATATGGCGTTCATATTGAAGAGAATCAAATACAAAATATATATAGAGTAAGTAAAAGTTCAAAGTGTTTTTTCTCGATTCATTAGTAAAAGAAGCAATCGAAACCTTCCTTTGTTTATTAAAGGTCTTACTTATGTCGCAACAAATTCAATCATCATGAAAATCCAATGTTAGTGGTTGTTGCAAACGACTTTGAATTTTGATTTTCAAGTTATATTCACTTGAAACTTTGGCTTTTGGTCAGATTATGTATAGCGCTCAGTAAAAGGTTACAGCTGGTCTGGAGCATTTGATGTGTATATGGGTTTATATGTATATATATATATATTTCTGTAGGCAATGTATAATTATTTCTTTTAAATCCCTATTGTAAAATTCAGCCATACACAGCATAACTTTCGTATTTTTACATTAAATTATAGTCGGGTGTACTTTTTCTTCTGAAAATTTCTAAATAGCAATTATGTGGAATTTCATGTGAATTCTTCGTTTTACCTGGGAATTTAACACATTTTTAATATTTATGCTCTGTAAATTTATATTGAGCCCTGTTTTTTAAAAAATAAAATTATCAATAAGAACACCGGATTATATATCTTACTGTTCATTCTTTTTTATTATATATATATATATATATATATATATATATATATATATATATATATATATATATATATATATAAAAAATCCATCAACTATGATGTTCAAAAGTTTTCAACTTTTACTTGTACAAATGTAAATACGTCAATTGTCATCCGTCTGTTTATCATCCCAAAACCAAAAATAAATGAAAATGCCACCGGGTTGTTTTTTGTTCCATGGACATTAGTGTAATTAATCCGGAGAAATATCTTAGAGCGCTTTACTGTACAGATACTCAAAAGAAAACTTCTTATGTTTCTCTAATTCCACTATTACTATTTATACTACCTGCAAAGACGAGAAAGTTTGAAAGTATAATTTTTTAAAAAGTTAATTTAAAAAACAAAAACAATACAGCGAAAAATAGAAATGTTTAATGAATTTAGTTTTTACAAGCGAATGTCGACAATTCTATTTGTGTCCAATTTATGGCTTACGGCCGCATCACGTTGAAACACCGGTTCACGTACAATCACCGAAGTTAAGCAGCATCTAATCTCGATGAATGACCGCATGGGAATACCAGATGCTATAAGCTTGGATGTGCTGGAGGTTTAATGGATAATCTCTCGGAATTTTAATTTTAAGAGCAGAGTTCCAATTTCTGTTGAGTTTGTTAAATTCTTTTAAGCTTAAAAATAATCTTACAATCTAAAAATATTTTCTGGCTTTAAATAACCTGCAAAAGCGTTGATAAGCCGTAGAAAAGAAATCAATGAATCAATAAAATACAGATTAGTTACTCAAGCATGTCTTTTAGATCTATTAATATTTCCTGGAATATAAATTTATAGAAACTACAGCGGGATCAGTTTATATATTGATTATAATGTAGAATTGATCCCCCACTTCTTCATATACACATTATAATTTCTTGTTTGTTAATGAAACTCTGATAAGTTATGAATCCACCTCTTCTCTCTCCAGCTATGGGTTAATTAGTAAGACTTATATCACTACTCCTTTATTATCTCTCAAAAAAAATAATCTTAAAATCTAAAAATATTTTCTGCTTTTAAATAACAGGTAAAGGGTTGATAAGACGTAGAAAACCAATCTACAAATCAATTAATCAAAAAACGTTTTCGATTTCTTTTTTTTTTTTCAACCTAATGGGAAATTAATTATCTGCAAAAATGAATCCAAAATTCTCTACAGAAAACCAAGCTTCCCTTACTTCTGAACCAATAAGGCATTTTTCGGTTAGTGTTGTGTCATTATAGTTTTAAAGAATGTCTGAACATTTCGAAGGAAGACCAATCTGAATTCTCTATAAAAGGTTTTACTTTTCGTTTGATTCGAGAAAATGGCGGCTATTTATAGTGGGAAATTAACGAAAATTTTGTCGTTGAGAATGTCTTTCTTAACAGAGAAACATGAAACAATGATAAAAATAGTTCCATTGCGAAAACTTTTACCATGAAATTACATTCACAGATGTTTACATACGACCGATAACGACATTCTTTGTCCTTCCTCATTAGCATATGAATTAGGTACTGAATGAAAGCCACCATTTTCTCAGCGGGTCGTAAACAGAATCTTCTTCAGGTGTCACCTATCGAATCTAACACACTCTGAACTGTCCGATTGATTCGGCCTTCATTATGAATTATCTCGATCCTTCGGGATTGATGAAGAGATTCGGATCTTTGACCAATAATCAATGAAAAACATCGATCGTTGAATTGATTAATAATTTGTCCTGGAAATCAGAAGACTGAACATTGAGCGATTAAATCAGCTACAGATTTCGTTTCCTTTTTTTCATACATAATGGTAATGGGAATAGTAGTATAAAACTTTTCCCTGCAAGAAAACATTTATTCCTTACTCTTGGAATCCTAAAATGTATAATGGCAAAATGGTAAGGTTTAGGGTTACAAGGAAACATCTGTCATTCAGTGAACGAACAACCAATGCAGCTGATTGTTGAATGTTTAAAAAAAAAACCTTCTCTTAAATTAATGCTTTTTAGATGTAACCCTAAGTTCTATGCTAACAGTATCTTTTTTCGCACAAATTATTACTTACTGAGGTCGCTTCTTTCATAGCATAAAATGCAGCAACATTTTGAAAATATGTTTCTGTCATCCTCAACCGATCGGAAATAAAAACAAACTTTTACTAAACGAGTGAATACCGCGGCTTAGTTTTCTTTAACCTTAAAAACAATCTTTTTTTTTTATTTCTGTAATTTAAAATGACGATGAATTCTGATGAGTTAGATTGATCAGAAAGGAATTCAATTTAGTGGAGGCAATATTTAGTTCAAACTATTTCCTTGAATCAAGAAGTTTTGGCTGTAAAAAAATCAATCAATTCTTCACAAGGTTCGACATCGGCATTTGACGAAGTCGATAAAATATAATATAATTTATTTTTGGAGACATTTTATTGTCCGTTCATATCTATCTATCTATCTATCTATCTATCTATCTATCTATCTATCTATCTATATCTATCTATCTATCTCAGTCTGCCCCTTTCTTTCTTTCTTTATCTATCTATCTATCTATCTATCTATCTATCTATCTATCTTCCCTTCTTTCTTTCTTTCTTTTTTTCTTTATCTATCTATCTATCTATCTATCTATCTATCTATCTATCTATCTCGGTCTGTTCCTTAGCTACCATATATGGTAGTGATCCGCCTAGTCTTTACTTTCCACTCCCGATAGCGTCAAAAAGCATCTCCGCCTCCTTGCAGCGGAGAAAAATTATTTTCCGCTCTGCAACCCATTTCCTCACAGGCGAAAAGTTCGCGGCACTCTCACTGTTCTATCGCCATTTACATGACGAGTGTTCAGATGAACTACACTCCATTACTTCAACCAGTTCTAACCTTCATGGTCATGACCCGCCATGGCACGAACCTTGTAGCAAAGTGCCCTCATTCCCTTCATATCCCCACCACTGGCGGGAGGTAAGTTCCACTTAAGCAGCTTCACACGAACCACTGCCTTATGGAACCACCTCGCAACAGTCTACTTCCCCGATCTCTACAATCTTAATCTGCCCAAGTCTCGGGTTAACCTTCCCCACATATTCACATAAGCTCAGTAACCCTCTACCACGAGTGGCACCAGGGCGTTGTAAAGGGTGAACACCACTGCAAAAGCATTAAAAAAAAAAACAAAAAAAAAACTGGTGAGTTAGTCTGGTTATTGAGGACCAGATTTCATTTGATCAACGACGTGACCCTAGAACGAACATTTCATTCTGTGGGATGTTTTATGACGTTACAATATGATGCATACAACCCCCGTTCCCAAATCCTCTTGTAAACTGATGATAAAAATACTAAACTTGCGTCTGGAAAGCACTTAAAGGTCCAGATTAAATACTAATCGAAAAAGGTAAAAGACTGCACACTTAGATAAACAAAATGAGGAAGACAATTGAAGCAACAGAAATGTGGTTCTACAGAAGTCTGATGAGGATACCATGAACCGAATATATGAGCAACAACGAAGTTTTAGAGAAAATAGAAACGTTCATGTTGTGCTTTGTTTTATGACAATATATTATGATACATACACTTCGCCAAACCAAAAAAGTTCTTGTAAACTGATGAAATTTTAGTGGAAATAGAAACAAAAATGAGACTTATACTTAACACCAGAAAAATCAGTTGAAATTTCTAGAGCATATAATGAGGAAAGAGGGCTTAGAAAATTTGACACTCAAAGTGGCGGCAAGTGGGGCAACAAATAACCTATCTAACGACGTTGTTAAAATGGCTGGCAGAAGAGGGTTTGGGAGAAAGAGAGCAAAAATATTAATTTACTCAGAGTTACAAAGGACAAGAAATTATGTAAAACCGTGATCACCAACGTCCTGAAGGGACACGGCACATGGAAGAAGAAATATTAAAATAATACCGGTTTTCAAGTCGTACACTTAATTTGTACAAATGTTGTAAAAGTGTCAAAGTTGGAGACTAATAAGCCATTTGGTGGGGAATCTTATTCTTGTATCTTTACTCATTGAGCAAATCAGATACTTTAAAATGTAGACTCAATTACACAAATGCAACTCTACACTATAAAATCTTCAATAGTGCCTCTCCTAGGACGATTACAGCCTCCGATAAAAAAAAATTCTTTGTTTGCAATGTTTCTGCTGCTATACTCTTCCTCCTTCCTCAGGTGTCTATTGTATTTTGAATAAGCCATCTTCGTTTTGAAAATAAAGCGCTTCCTTTTCAACACAAGTTACATCCTGTTGCCTCTGCTACCGAAGTACTGGAACTATTCTTCAGGAACTGTGTTCTTCTGATGTAAGTAAATTCCACTAGCACTTTCGGTGATTGGGTTTATATTTTTGGAATTGAGATTCATTGTTTGATTTTTTTGATGTTTTGGCATTGGCTTCCTTCTGCTGTTATTTGTGCATTTTCTTTTGATTGGATGATTTCTGCATAGTACGACGAGGGTGTTAAGAAAAGATTCTTGAACTATATCAAACCATCAATGTATTTAAGCTTTAAGACGCACAGTAATATTTCAATGAAATTATTAGTGAAATGAAACTTTATTTGTGACTTGGAATTGTCGTTGTAGCACTTTAGGCGTCGATGCTGTGGTTTTCGTAAAAGGTTTCTTTTTTATGTACAATTGGAGTTGTTAAATCAATTACCAACCAGTTTTGAATTCAGAATTGTTCTTCCCTTATACTAAATGCCTACCAAAGATAGAGACTTCAGTTTACCCTTCGATATCTGACCGGAGAAGGGGTAGATTCAAGCAATTCCTAGTGTATTTGGGAAAAGTGAACACAACAGCTTCAGTTGAGATTTGAAATCAAGACGCTAATCGTAAAATTTGTGCCAATACAAGTAACGCTTTATGGGCACCCCTTCATCTAAACTGATGCAACATTATTGAGTTTGATTCTTTGCATAATCATTTGTATTTTAAAATACTCCTTTCTAAGTTAATACTTACTTTGCTACTTTTTGTTTAGTTAAGACCTACAGCAATACATTACGATGTAGAAGTTTTGAGACTTTGTTAGGAGAGGCAGTAGTAAAAGTCGTAGATGATTGTAATTTTAGTATATCTTCACGATACACCTACTAAGCTGATCTGCCAACTGTTGTCATTCTAGATTGAAAGAGACGGCTGTAACAGACCTTTGAAAAGATCCTACTAAACGCTGCTTGTTACAACTGACTAGTTTAGAGAATTCAGTTAGGAAGGGAAGACAATTTGGAAGCTCGCCATGAAATAAAGTTTTGTATTGAGAGAGATGGACATAAAGACTGTTTCTCACCCTCTTAGATATGTGACTTCTGGTTGTCACCCCAAGCTGAAGAAGAACACCAAGAGCAATCGGTTTAAAGACATTGAGAAGCTGAAGGAGTCTGTGACAACGGTCCCGGATACCTTCACTTTGGTTGACTTCCGTGGGATCTTGACGAAGTGGTTGAAGCGTCCCAACACGTGCATTGACGTCTGAGGATCCTACTTTAAAGGAGATAAGAGTTTTGTTCTTATTTGAAATTAATAAATGTCTCTGATGAAAAAACATTTCTGGAAAGCACTTCGTGTTTGTTGATATACTTAAATGTATTATGCATCATGTCGTATTTTGTATCATGTATTTTGTATCATGCTGTATTGCACCAATGCTCTAATATCCTTTACGAAACCTGTAAATTGATTATTGTTTATGATTTTTATAATGCATAATAGGAGTGTGTGGATAGCGTCATGTTAGCTTCGTGGAAAGGGGAATCGTCGGGTTCAAATTCCGACTTGTCTGCTGCGTTCACTTTCACTCTAAGGATTTCTCTGAAATGAAGACTGTAAAAAAAGGCGATGTGAAATAATGGTACTATCTTTCCAAAGAAGTCTTCGCAATTCACTGATAATGAAAAAACGGAATCTGTGGAGATTAAATAATGTATAATGAAATGTATTTTTACTTCAATGTTTGTCTTTGCATATTTTAACAACACGAGCTCCGGATATATTGATCTCAGATTTTATTAACCACATTAAAGAAATACCTAAATGCATGAAAAGAATAAATAAAATTACGTTCATTTTATTCTACTGGATTTAGAAATAACACTGAACAGTTGGTTAACATTTTCTCCATTTTATGAGCGTCCTTCGCTTTCACTAGAATTTCAAAGAGAGAATGTTTCCGTGGTTATTATTTGTTTAAATCGTTGATCTATGGCTTCAAAGCCACAGATCAAAGATCTTTGGCATATCAAATGTGTCTATTTGTTATGGGATCTTTTACTGATGAAAGCATGAATCCACTTTATCTGAAGATGTTCAGTACGAAACATACAAACCCAACAGATAAAATCATAGAATATTTCAAAGATTTCTATGAGATTTAAAAAAAAATCATGAAACAGTTTCAGCAATTGAAAATAACGCAAACAAAAACAAAGAACGCATACAAAGTTATCAAATATCAAAGCTTATTTGTAAAACTTGATCTTATAATATTAGAGAAGATCTTTTGAGGTGCTTATATCAACAGTAATGGATCAGGACGTAGGATCCATTCTAAAATGTATTGTGCAGATTGAATGACGTTGATAAGCAACTTTTATCCTATATTTTCAATCAAAGGAATAAAGAATCTTCTTTTCGTCATATGCGCCATGTCCGTTTTATTGGTGCAAACAATTGACTTTCAAAAAGAAATTGATTTTTACCAATAAATCTCTTAATCACTTATTCAAAAGATGAATTTATTTTTCGACTGTTAATCCAACATGATCCAACATGGTCTATAATTGTCTGAGTTTGCATTTTGTTTTGACAGCCATTGATTCTAAAGTGTGCAAGAGAGGCATATATCCCCCCCTCCCATTTATTGTTTGGCCCCCTAGGTGGATGCCTTCAGTTATATACGTTAAAATTCACACGTGTAGCGTTGATTATATTTTAGCAATCTTAGATTTCCGAAAGAAATTGCCCCAAAATCCCAAACCAGAATCAATTCCTGTAAAATGTGTCATTTCGATATTTTGCCTGTAATTAAAAATGTGTTATTCCATGAGATAAGAAAGGGAAGTAGGATAAGGATGATGAACAGAGAAAGAGAGAGAAAGAAAGAGAGGGAGAGTAAGAAAGTGAGAGAGAGAGAAAGAAGGAGGGGAGAGTGAGTGAGAGAAAAAAGAGAAAAAGGGAGAGAAAGAAAGAGGGAGAATAAAAAGGAAAAAGAGGGTGAGAGAGTAAGAGAGAGAGAGAAAAGAGAAATGTGTGAGAGAGAGAGAGGAAGAAAGAGAGGGGGAATAAGAAAGAGAGAGAGAGGAAGAAGGAGGGGGATGCTGTTGTATGATAATATTTTATTTTTAAGTGTTTATGTTTTGTCAAATAAAAGCAAATACACTGTAGTTACTGAAATTTTATCTCATGCTTTAAAAAAGATAAAAATAAAAACTCATTTAAGGTGTTTTTTTTTAAAGAGATGCAGGGTGGCTCCCAAATTTTGGCGTATAGTGTACATGTGGCCTATTTGCCTCATCTTTGGTATCACAACATTTCAGCCATTGTTCTCCCAGGCCTTCGTCAGCTGTATGCCGATCTGAGTAACCTAGAGAGAATTTCAAACTAAACCCTTTATTTAATCTACGGGAGCAGACTGATCTCCACTGCGCGTATTTAATAATATCTCGTCTAGTTCTTATTTTAAGTCCTGATCAGTTTTTGTTTCCACTGTTTCCACTGAGTCTAAGTAGATACTGCCTTGCCCAGGGATTGAACTCACAATTACTGTCACCAAATTTATAAACAAACGCTTTAATCCATTAGGCTCTTGTGAGACCGTAACATACCTCCAACATGGACTCTTCCAGGACTATATAAAGTATGCGATATAATACTCTAAGAGAGAGAGAGAGAGAGAGAGAGAGAGAGAGAGAGAGAGAGAGAGAGAGTATTCTAATACCGTAGTATCAGCCACGTACGACTTCCAATATTGGACACTAACACATAGTAAGCTCCGCTTACACTATCTTTGTAACCTTTTTGTTTAATATATCTTTCTTACCTCTAACCCATGTTCCGTGTATTCCTTCCGTGGTTCCAACTTTGGGCCCACATCAAGTGGCGACGAAGAATTCGAGAAACGCATTCACGTCGAAAATCTCAATACGTTACCAGTCCCACATCAAGTGGCGACAGAAAGATTCGAGAAATCGTTCTCACCATATCAATAGCGACAGAGTACTGGAAAAATACACAGAAACTCCACGCGTTCCCACAGTAGTGTTGAACGAGAAATTAAGCTCGTATTACTACATCAGCGATCTAAACGCAACACCCAGCGTCTACATATAAAAAAAATATATATATATTCCGATACCAAACATCAGTGACGAACTAGCGATTCGACTCTACGGAATATTAAAGTCTGTCCAAATAACATAACGAGAACGATTTCTTACACACCCACACACAGAAAAAAAAAACCCAGCTTGTTCATAAAACAAACTGACAACACAAGAGCCGAAGTATTACTTACGACTCTAGTTTTCGAAAAAAACTATCTAAACATTTTTTTGGTAACTGAGTTGAATCTCGTGCATAAAATTTTTCTTCCCTCATATTCACTGAGGCGAGTTTTTTTCTTTTTTGTACCTCTAAAAAAAAAAAAAATACATAATAAAATACATAATAAGTTTGGGGAAAATTGATACAATTACGTTAAAATTAACGGAACCACGGAATCTCGAAAAAGCTAAACACATAATTAGTTTAGTTTAACTAATTGTCTGTCCATATTTATTTTTTTGTAAAAATAAAAAAAAAACCTATCAAGATTTTTTTTGTGTCCCTCCCCTTGGTACACGGTTTTCAAAGCAACAAAAAATCGCTGTCATTTTTGTTTGTCTAAATATGGAAGATTTTCAAAAAGTAAAGAACTTGCGTCCTTAAACCTAATTTGCCTGATGACGTGTGCTACTACTGCTGATTGTCATGCTTAACTGAATTCGCACCTGGACAGTTAACTGCTTGGGAGTAAGGTTGGATGTGCGGGTGGTGTAATGGATAACGGCCCGGAATTCGAAATCGGAGAGCCAAGTTCTATTTACAGTCGCACTTGTTATATTCACTTACGCTAAAATATTCTTGAGTAGGGTATGTATCCATTTCTCCCTCAGCTATGTGTTAATTAGTAGAATTATAGTAGTATCAAGAAGTAATTATTGTGTCCAAAACATTCTTACAATCTAAAAATATGTCCTGGCTTTAAATAACCCGCAGTAAGTTGATAAGTCGTAGAAAAAAGGCATCCAGCTGACTACATTCATTGAAGCCAGAATCTTAACAACATATGATATGAAGATGACCCAGTGTTGATAGCAGACACGGAAAGTAAACTATAAGAAACACCCAGATAAGTTCATATTTTTAGTACTGATCAAGTATGAAGGAAAGTGAGAAGAAAAGACTAAACACTAATTGAAAGCAAGCAGAATGCATGGTTGTCAGTGAAAGGAACAGCGTAACATAAAATTTAGAATAACAACTGAAAATAGCATGAAGCAAACATGTGAGCAAAGACGAAAGTTTTAGAAAAATGGAAACGAAAAGGTAACTTATACTTAACATCAGAAAAGTCTTTTGAAAATTCTAGGGCCAATAATAAGGAAAGAGAACTTGGAAAATTTGATACTCACAAGGACAGATTGAAGGTCAGAGGGTGGCTGAAAAAAACAACAACGCATAATCTACTGAGCGAGCTGCATTAAATAGATGGTAGAACAGAGTTATTAAGTGGATTTATGGACAGTGTTTATTAAAGGCGATGAAAGACAGGACATTGTGGAGAGCCATGATCGCTGGCGTCCTGAAGGGACACAGCACATAGAAGAAGCACAGTTCCAATTCCTCTGTTGAAGTTCTGTTATTCGTTTCCTTTGATTGAATGAATTAATGAAAATCATTGAAATAGTAATTAAAGAATCGCTACCAATATTGAAGTTTATCCACATGGAAGACGCCGTAGAAAACTCTTTTTAAACAATCTAGAAGTTGTTTTTTTTTTAATACAGTCTGCACAGCATCAGGATTAAGTCGGACTGGTGGCTTTTGTCTGATTATACAGTTAAACTTGAACAGCAAATTAATTCCAATCTACACCCACAATATCTTTAACTGGAGAGCCTAAAATTAGCCCAGTAAATTGGAAGGTTTCTCCTTGTCCCACTTATAGAAATTGACTTAACTGGAAGACATTTTTAGAGACAGTGTAAATGTGGTAGTCATGGAAGGAATCTTGATCTGCTCTTACCACTTATCCTATTTACTATCGCACCTGCCATCCATTTATGCAAGATTGTTACGTAGGCCACACGATGATTTTTTCTGATTGTCCTGTGAGTGTTAAATTTTTACAGGTCATCTTTTTTCATTATGTGTTCCAGAAATTTCAGCTTTTTATTTCTGGTTTTATGTATAATTGTCCTATTTGTTTCCGTTTTCCTCCAAATATCCTCTTTTGTTTACACAGCCCGACGTTTTTATTCTCATCATCGATCTGTAGGACAATATATCAATTGCCTCAAGTCTTCTTTTTATCTGTGAAGAGATTCTCCCGTAATCACTGTCATATAAGGGGATTAATATTACTTAGTAGTTATGTGATCCTTTCTTTGTTTCTAAACAGAATTCCTTGTTCCTTAACACTTTGCTTACCCTTAAGAAGTCATTCATCTGTTAAAAAACCACTTTCCAGATTAATAATTCCATTGATACGTTTAATTCGTACTTCAGTATCTGTCTTTATTTTCTGGGATGAGATATTATATACAGTATTTACATTATTCGGACTATTGCCCTCATCTTTGTCGCCATATTTATTACAACGTTTCGGCCGATGTACGCTCCGGCCTTCTTTAGGTGGTTGGAATGTCGAACTGAACCCTTTATTTCGCTCACTGGGTAGACTGTTCTAGTTCCATATTTTAATGGATGTCAGTTGTCAGTTATCTCCGGTTAATTCCCCTCTGACCTTAGCCGGGTATTGAACTCACTTTGGGTCCTGTCACTGGATCTAACTAACACCTTTATCCACTGTGCCATGTGTCCTTGAAGACATCTGTGTATGAATTTCTGTGTATTATAAACCGAAGCATCATTTTTTACCAATGCTCATATTGCAATTTTTGCTGTTATCAACATGTTTTATCAGAACTCATATTGCAATTTTTGTTGTTATTATCGCATTTCATTGGCATTCCTTATTACTGTTATATTGTATTCATTTCTATGCTTGGTTGGCTTAGGAAATTTTTGTGGCTTAGCATATGTGCTGATTACTTAAGTTTACGAATTTTCCAATGGAGTTCTTTGTCTATGATCTCAACCTGATCCCAGAGAGGGCGGTGATCTCCCTTTTTCTCTCCATATGTGTTCAACCATATTTGGGATACAACTGCATACTTACAACTGCAGATAAAATATATTGCTGGCCATTTTATTTTAAAAATGTATTTTTGGTCATTTTACTATAAATAGGTATTCTTGGTCCTTTTTACTATAAAAATGTGTTTTTAGACTTTCATAGTACTTTTAGTACATAGTACAATATACTTTTGTTTGAAAGTTCATTATTTGTTCATAACTGGGACCTTAACAGGTGCTACGACCATGGGTCAAGGTCAGCCTAGGAACAACAACAATTAAGAGGTGGTGCCACGCGCTTCTGAAAACCTCCTGATCAGAGTCCTTGCTGCCGGATGTAGTTTATCGTCACACCCATCTTTTAAAAACCTTCGAACATGGAATGAAAAACAAACCCTTCTATCTCCGAGGTAGCAACGCTTCTACGTTTTTCTCAAACAATAGCAGC
Organism: Acanthosepion pharaonis; assembly: GCA_903632075.3. Lineage (NCBI taxonomy): Eukaryota > Metazoa > Mollusca > Cephalopoda > Sepiida > Sepiidae > Acanthosepion > Acanthosepion pharaonis. The sequence goes on along the minus strand of CAHIKZ030000361.1, from coordinate 110,640 downwards.
AAAGTGGATTAAAAATATATATTTGTCCCAGACAGGTATCAGAAGCAGACACGACCAACAAAGGGAGTAACCATCAAGTAAAGGAGAAAATGAAATTCGTCGTTTCATGCTGACGATGCCATTAATAGCACAGTTTTGCTTTGTGGTCGACCAAAGAGGATCCCGTTATTAATACGGGAGAGAGAGTAGTTACTGCATTTCACCTGGGACAGATATCATCAGCATTGGAGCGTGGAAAACTAACGCCCCGTTCTCTTGTCAAACGAGTCACGTTTCTAGATTAAAAATTAGAATAAATTACTGTCGACTATTATATTTCGGTTTTCTGATACTTGTTAACTCTTGTTCCGGATATCCGAGAATATAACTAGTTGGGTCTAGTTCCTTGGGGAAAAGAGAGTTAAGACATTGAACCTTCTTTCTTTCTTTCTTTCTTTCTTTCTTTCTAATTCATGTAAAAATGAGTAGATAACGCGGTGAGAGAATCGCTGAGTATGGCCTGTGCGGCTTATTATACTTTAGTATTAATGGAGAATTTTGATTACTACCCTATTGCAAAACCAGGAGTGAGTGTTCGATTCTTGCTCTCGACTCCAGGCAGCCTTCGTCTATTTTTGCCGTGGAAAGGCAGCAAACTTGGACCGATTTTAAATGTGAATTAAGTTTAACCGTCTAATGATTTTTTTCTTTTTTCTTTCAGATTTGGTGGACATTTGGGCGATATTATTTTTCGCACATAATTGCCATAACTTAAATAACATGATCTAATAGAGAAATAAATAATTTTTCACCAATAACACAGATTTATTTACTACTAATTTTGATCCCTCTTAATGAAACACCCTTATATATACCCGGTCGGTGAAATCTGCCCATCACAAAATAGAAGATGCCTGTGTTGTTTGCTGGAAAATGTTCGCTGAATGTCTGCCTTTAACTGACATCGATTGAATAAAACTACATCTTTATCGTGCAGATATTCGAGAGAATGTTCCTAAATTCAAAATACAAGGTTTCTTCTGCAGTTTTTTTTTAAACAATGGTAATGAAAACCAAATCCGACCAAATTCTCCATCCTCGACGAGCCACAACTTTTCATTTCACGTGATGAGCTTAAAGAAAGCAAATTTCCGATCAATATAGACAGATATGCAGGCCTCTTCCCAGTGAGGGTTAATTAGCAAGAATAAATGCATTTCCTCACTCGCAGAGTAGAAGTCTTACAAATTGGAGGTCAGAAGTTCAATATGATTCAGATGATAAGAAATAGAGACAGGAAAAAAAATCTCGATTTCAATCTCAGGCTTTTTAGAATTACTAATGGATAATATAAAATAAATATCAGTAATGTGTATGCCTGTCCGTCAGTTATATATATATATATATATATATATATATATATATATATATATATATATATATATATATATATATATATATATATGTGTAAATAAAAGAACAGCAAGATATATAATCCGGTGTTCTTATAGATATTTTTATTTTACAAAATAGTGCTCAATGTAAATTTACAGAGCATTAATATTATAAATTAATTGATTTAAAATATGGTTTTATACACACAAATATATATATATATATATATATATATATATATATATATATTGTGTGTGTATTTAGGCAGCATCTTTTCATTCATGCACGTTTCATTGTGAATTTCTTTCTTCGTTCAACGATAATGTTATTAAACTTATCAGACGTTACGAAAAATTTTTTACATAAAATAAATAGACAACACTTGTCTATATTATTTAATGAAACGTGAATATATATATATATATATATATATATATATATATATATATAATTATTATAAGATTATAATAAAAACATGTTGAAATCACTACACAAAAGCTTTCATGTTTCAATACTTTGATTGTACTTCTTTAGGCGCTGTTAATTAACCAGTTACTTACTATGGCGTGAAGAAATACAATCAAAGTATTGGAACATGAAAGCTTTTATGTAGCGATTTAAGCATGTTTTTATTATAAACTCTTATATATGGAAGTGTTTCATGAGATAGATTTGATTGAAAATAGACTTAATAATGCATTTCACCATTCAAGGCTTCAGCAGATTCGAAAACTAAAGATTGAATGTGAGTATTTCTGTGTATGCTTAAATAATTAATATTATTACTTTTTTCCCCCTAAGATGGCGTTTCTCGTGATTAAAGAAGGTAAATGTCGTTAATATTTATTCTGGTAAAAAATTAGTTCGTGGTGTGTACATCCTTATATATATATATATATATATATATATATATATATATATATATATATATATATATATATATATATATATATATATATAAAGAAATATAGTCTTAAGGTGTGCTATATTTATGGGATAAAGTGCTCAATATCAGAGATAAGTGCTAGTGAAAATATCATGAAAACAATCGTGTCCATACGATTGCATATAGTGATGAAACAGAGTGTCCCTAAGGTTGACTATATGTTCATTTTTATATATATATATATATATATATATATATTTATTATTTTTTTATAGCAATTTACGGATTCGAAACAGGGTTATTTATCAGCGTATATGACGGTTCCGGGTATAGGATTTTCGAAATGAACGAATATTTTCTATGAAAATTTGACATTCAGCCGGTAAATGTTATTTCTAATACTGTTTATATAAACAGATATTTATAAATATTGTATCTATAAAAATATAAATATAAATAAATAAAATATATAAATAAATATATATATAACATATATATTTGTTTACATTCGATATATATAGTTATAATATATAAGATTGTGCTTATACAGTAAATACCATCAGGTTCATATAAAATATTTAATGAAAACGAATTTTATGAACGAATATTTTCTATGAAAATTTCTCGACATTCAGGCCGGTAAATGTTATTTAATTGTTTATCAAAACAGAGCATTTGCTTAAATACTTGTATCTATAAAAAAAAAAACAAACGTTAAACATAAATAAAATGTCTTTAATAAATATATATATATATATTTATATATATATAAATAAAAATATAAATATTTAATGAAAAACAAACCACTTTAAGGTACCATTTAATTTATTTAAAGGACTAAAGGTAACACTATATATATATTTTATAATTATTTATTTATAATTTTTTTTTTTTAAATAAATAATTATATATATATTCTGTTTTTATACATTATTTTCACGGATATAACTTATTTGAGTAAATGCTCTGTTTTTTTTTTGTTTTTTTTTTAATTAAACAGTATCAATTGCATTTATCGACATGACTGTTCTAGAAATTTCGCAGAAAATATGCGTCCACCGACAGGAATCGAACCTCAACCGATGAGGAAAGCGACATTTAGCCTATTGTGCTGTTAAACGATTCAGCCACAAGGGACTTCCGGTTTAGTCTGCTCCGAAACTTAGCCTAACATAAACACTTACAACATATTATATGTAATGGATTAAACCCAACAAATATATTTTAATATATATTCTCTTTTTATAATCAGTAATTTGATAAACCCGAAGTTTTCACTTTATATATATATATATATATATATATATATATATATATATATATATATATATATATATATATATATATATATATAATTCATAAATTCTAGTTTCGCTATGCAGGATTCGAATGATAATGTATTTATGTATGTACGTGAGATTTGACGTGAAAATGTCACCAAATCTACATGCGGTTAACGTGAAAACATAAATCATGCCTAACACACACACACACACACACACACACACACACACACACACACACACACACTGCGTCCTCTAATCAAAGCTCTATTTACTCTGTTTAAGGAAAACACTTCCTCTTCAAACAGATTATTTTTCACAAAAGTCACACCTGCCCGATTTTGCATCCGATACTGTTGATGGATTTTCCCCTTTTTACACCAATGGACTCACCCAGGGTAATACATATACTACTGCTACGTGAATACCCGGGAAAAGAACGAGAAAGAAGGACGAACGTGCGACGAACCAGAACGAATGTAACGAGCAAGAGTCACAGTGAGCATGCGCGTAGACTCAGTAAGAAGTCATACAATAATACGTCGATACCAAACACTGTATATATATATTTTGCTACTAACCCGCATTCCAGGAACTACTAACCCGCATTACCAGTTTGTATCATTACATTAATACATTTACTTTCCTATATTCCTTCTTGGCGTTTGTTATTTGTTGGTACCGGATTTCATCCCGGAATCCACAACAGATACATAAACAAAGGAATTTTTAAACAATAAATGCATTTGATTTTTAATCCGATAATTGAAAAGATGACAAATACAGTTTATATATATTCTAACGATATTTTTTTCAGTTGACATGCGTAAATACATTAAAATATTTTCGAAATCGTACAATTCCGGGATTCCTTAGTGTTTAATACTGAATAGTGTTTTTAAAGCAATGCTAAATTTTAAATCCAGCGAAATTTAACTACGTTATATATAAGGAGCATATATGGATATTTCCTATCAATAAATATATATATATATATAATATATATATATATATATATATATATATATATATTTATTGATAGTAAATATCCATATATGTATATATATATATATATATATTAGGATGTTTAATACTGAATAGTGTTTTTAAAGCAATGCTAAATTTTAAATCCAGCGAAAATTAACTACCTTATATATATGGATATATATGGATATTTCCTATCAATATATATATATATATATATATATATATATATTTATTTATATATATATATATATATATATATATATATATATATATATATATATATATATATATATATATATATATATATATATATATATATATATAAATTAGGATGTTAAAATAGCTATATAATGGCAATTATGTTTCAATTATGTTAAACTACTGGCAAGACTCGCCAGTAGTTTAACATCGCCTGAGGAGACACATTTATAGTGTTGAAACATAATTGCTATTATGTATCGATTTTAAATAAGTTTTAATATCCTAAAATAAATAAGATTTAGCTCTACTGTCTATTGAGCCAACTTTTAAAATTAAATGTTACGTACAGTGGAATTATATTTTTATTCTCATTTTACCTGCATATATATATATATATATATATATATATATATATATATATATATATATATATATATATATATATATATATATTTATATATATATATACATACATATACATAAATATATATATATATATACATACATATTCATGAATATATATATATATATATATATATATATATATATATATATATAAAACAAATGTTTGAGGTACAAAATTTATAAATAGTTTTAAAAACTAGGAAACCATTGATTTTAATATTAAAAGTCTCTAGAGTCCTTTCAGCCAACATCTCATCAGGAGACAATCGTTGATTAGCGAAATGAATAATTGCGATATTGAAGAGCAAAAAGAGGGGGAAACAATAAAATAACAAACAAGTATATATACTTGTAAAATAACAAAATAAATAGCGATTTATTTATATAACCCTTCGCTAATCCAACGATTGTCTCCGATGAGATGTTGGCTGAAAGGGCTCTAGAGACTTTTAATATTAAAATCAATGGTTTCCTAGTTTTTAAAACTATATATATATATGCAATTTCAAATACGACAGACAATGTGCTTTTATTTATTTTTTTTTATACAATTTCTCATGCGATCTAATAATTTTTCTTTTCAAATGATAAGTTATATAAAAACTGTCCAAATGTTTATCCAGGCGCTTTCGGCTATACATTTAGCCATTGTCAAGGATTAAATATTTTAACTGTTAAATAAGAAATATAGATATATACTGAAATTCACCTTTGTATGTAAAAAGATCAAATTGAAGAAAACATTAAAATTATAAGTCAGTTTTTCAAGTTGCGCATTTGAGCTTTAGAAAAACATCATTGGAAATCATGGAATTATGCTCACTCTGATCTGATGCTTCTGCCATATATCTAGAAATTCATGACAAAAATTCAAAGAAGAATATGCTATGTTATGAGCCCTGACTTAGTATCTCGGCTTTAATCATATCCCCACCGCCTTAACGTAGCTTCGCCGTTTTGTTCCTATAAATATTTTCATGACATTTGTTTTTGTTGAGCTTTCCTCTTTCGTATCTCAACTTCATGAATTTAAGCGCAGTACTAGGTTGTCAGATAGGTCTCATAATTTTACAGATTAATTGGCTACATGTAACCGTAGCTTCTATTCTAATAGTTTCTTCTTCCGCGCTTCTCTTCTGTGGAACTCGCTTCCAGCTTCTTGCTTTGCTGTCAACTACGATCTTGTAACGTCAATTGTCATCTTCTGTCCCCTGTTATGTGTCCTTTATCCTCTATAACATCATTTTCCCATTTCTCTTCACTTTTTATGTCTTTTATCATCTGCAACCCATTGCGTCTTAGTGGCTATATTCCCTTATTTGAGCAACCGACAGATCAGTACTTCGTTACAGCTCTTAAACTACTTTGTTGACGCTTAAATATACAAATGTTTGAAAAATATCAATTTTCCACATTTTTTTGCTTAAGTTGAACAATTTTTTTTGTATGAAGACCAAACTATTATAAGAAGCAACTAAAAATATAATTTGATAAAATTACTGTAAAATTTCAAAACGAAATGAAGCGTGATACTGTACAATGCAAAATGCAGCTATACGTAAGCAATCCAGAATAATGATGGAAGCAAACAAAATGGATCCCTGGAATTCTGGTAGATCTTCAACCAAATTCTGAATAGAAGCAAAGCGTCAGTATCTGCTATTATAAATGACCCCGAGGCCATCTAATCCTTAGCAGATAAGTCAAAGCCCATTGCAACGATCTTTACCTTTAGATCGCAAAGATCATCCCCTTTCTGACTTTATCCATCTCACTAGACACAATCTCAATAATATTTTTATTACAGCCGCAAAGGACTTCTCAAAAGACAGGAATCTAAGAAATCTACTGGTCCAGATAAAATGCCAGTAGTTGTCTTTAAGAATATCAACGCGGACTTATGCCCAATTTTAACGAAATTATTTAACCGCCGTTTGAACGAGAAATCAATACCAATTTGTGGTAGGTGTCACGTGTATGACCGGCTTTGTAGAATGCGTCAAAGTATAGACCCGTCAGCCTCCATAGTGTCATTAGCAAATCTTGTGAAGCTATAATAAAAAAAAGGTTGTTGATCACCTCAATAGTGACAACATCTTGAGTAACAAACAGTACGGGTTTCGATAGGCTGGGTCCACTGCTGATATCCTCACAGAATCACTGATAGAATCACTGAGATATTAAACAATAAATACATCTAATGGACGATTGCATTAGATACTTTAAAGTTATTTGACAAGGTCTGGCATAAATGGTTATTAGACAAACGCTCTAGTAATGGAATCACTGGGAGAATCTTCCCAATTATAATGTTTTTCTTGACGGCCAGTGCTCCGAGACCCAAACGATTAACGCAGGCGCCCCCACGCGGTTTACAACTTTTAGGTTTACATAAATGATCTGCCTAAGCGTATACTCGATCCTTTGTGAATATCTATACTTATCATGCAACAGTATATGGATGCACCTCCATAAACATAGATGGCTACAGATTGGCAGCTGATTTCTCCTCTGATCTAGCACTAACAGATCAGTAGCTGGAGGTGTGGGGGGAATAACTGGCTGGTCGCACAACGCCTCCCAAACCAAATTACTGACGTCTCATCATCACCAAGCAGACGCATCTCGCTCCCAACAAATGGGTGTTCATTCATGGAAGAGTCCTGTGTCTCCACCCAGACCTCAAGTGCAACTCGGGCAAACGATACATCGCGACTAAAGATGCTGTAAAAAATGCCCAGTTCTTTGTATAGCTATACAAAGTACCTGACTCCTTCTGTTATCTTCTACTTTTATAAGTGCCAGATCAGACCGAAAATAGCATACTGCTGTCAAAAAGTGGCTGGAGTTGCACACTCTTCAATTTCCAGTATCGATAGAGTTTAAAATGGTCTCTGCGTCCTTTTGAGCGACGAATTAGTTTTCTCCTTCCAACCTCTTTTCTTTGACACAAAACACCGCAAGTCTTTCGCTGCTCAGCCGTTGTTCCCATGGGAAGAATTCAGATGAACTACCTTCCTTAGTGTTCCACCAATTCTAACCTTCACGCCTAAGACTCGCCATGCCACGCCCATTGTAGCGAACCACCCTCATTTCATTCGTATTACCATTGGTGAGGGGTAAGTTCTGCTCGATCAATTTCTTCCCACGAAGCGACACTTTGTTGAACCGACTCCAAAGACTATGAAATTATTACAATCTACTGTTCAAGTTATCTTTCTCATATATCCCCATAAACCATGCCTTTTACTCTATAACCCTCTATCTAAGAGTGTCTCTTAGGCTTTCTACATGGTGAAAATCACTGTAAAAAAAAACTGATGGTTCCTAACTTAATACAAATCTTCAAATTATTACTTCTATCAGACTAATGTGGCAAAAGCGGAATTCCTTGCAAGCTATAATTTTTTTTATTGTTTCTCCCTTTAGAATGTTTTCATGTTTATTGCAAATAAATGAAATTGTTCTGAGAAATGAAATTATTAAATGATACAAGTTTTTAAAAAACTGTTTTTTTGATTTTTGCTTTTGATATATTGTTTACTGCGATTTTTTGTCCGCGTAAAAAAAAACAATGATTTTTAAATTTGGAGAAACTAAAGATCGATAGGCGAAAGTGAAAATAGTTGATTTAGTAAAAACTCCAAAACTTTTGAGAAGATGACGAGATTAAAATAATCGATTATTATCATAAGAACATATTTCCAGTTTCTATTTACACAAACGGAGCAATTAACTTAATTGTCAAAATAGCAAAAATAAATAAATGAAAATTTTAATTTACAGAACGATAACAATTCTTTTCACAAACATTTTAATTTACAGAACGATAACAATTCTTTTCACAAACATATTTTTTAAAAGTCAATGACAACAAAGACAGAAATACAATAAATCAAATATGAAGTTGGAATATTGCAAGAGATTCGACAAGATAAACACTTCCACGGGGACACAGCTGAAGAAAGACCTGGTGCAAATAGGATGAAGATTTTTCATCAAATTTGAAATTGTCAGAAAAATAACAGTAACAAACATGTGTCTGTTTTGAAGTATTAATTGGATAGTGGATAATAATAGATTCTGTCTGAATTATCTACATGAACAAGGGGAATTCTAGAAGCTTTGAGATTTTGTTAATTAAAGAGAACCATTAATAACGGGCCTTGATTATTGTAATTTTAGTATATCATTACAATACATCTGATGGCCAAAGACGCATTCCAAAAGCTAGGCAGAGTATTACGAGAAAGGAGGATTTCTTTGCTAACAAAGAAAAAAAGTACTGAACTGCTACATGGTATCTGTCCTCCTTTACAGCACCGAATATTGGACGGTCTCCTCAAAGACGAAGAAGAGACTCGAGGCAACGGAGATATGGTTCTACAGAAGGATGCTAAGGATATCATGGACCGAGCATGTGAGCAATGATGAGGTTTTGGAGAGGATGCAAACAAAGAGGAAGCTTATACTTAACATCAGGAATAGATAGTTGAAATTTCTGGGACACCTAATAAAAAAGAAAGGCTTGGAGAATCTGATACTCACACGGCGAATAGAGGGAAGGACAGACAAAGGAAAGCAACGCATGATATACCTGGCTGGCTTAATAAAATGGATAAAAGAATGTGGTCTGGGGGAGGAGGAAACTTAGAGATACAAGGGATAGCGGGAAGTGGAGAGCCATGATCGCCTACGCCCTGAATGGACACGGTACATAAAAAGAAAGAATAAGACGACCTGCTAAGGTTTGTCATTCCAGATTGAAGGAGACGACTCTAATAGCTCTTTGAACGCACCCTATTAAAATCTGTTTGTTACAAGAGACAACTTTACAGAATGGAGTAGGAAACTTTATTCAATAAAGTTTTCTGTTCACAGAGATCGACACCAAAACTATCCTTCACCCTTCTTACTATCAAGACGTGACTTTTGTTTGTCCCCAAAACTGAAGGAGAGCTTCAGGGGCAATCGTTTTGAAGACATTGAGAAGACGAAGAAGGCGGTGATATCCTGGACACCTTCACTTTAGATGACTGGAATCTGCACGAAGTGGCTGGAATGCTACAAAAAATGTAAGGAAGTCAGTGCATCCGATTTTGAAAGAAATTAGAGTTTTATTCTTCTTTGGAATTAATATTAATAAATGTCTCTTCTGAAAAATATATATATATATATATATATATATATATATATATATGTGTGTGTGTGTGTATGTGTGTGTGTGTGTGTGTATTTATGTATATATCCAGAAACACTACATCCCAGATTCACTAAGGAAGTTATTATCGATATTATAGACCCAGTTCTAGACAATAACACATTTGAATTTGATGACAAAAACTATATCCAAACCCTAGGTACCACAATGGGAACGAAAATGGCACCAACATATGCCCCACCCTAACATTAGCTTATCCATACGTATCCAGCGGGCTGTTTAAATAAATGAGTTGTTATGTTTACCACGTGTCGAGTCGTCTTTGTGTTTTTTCGGCTTTTCATCGGCCAGTCTTTGTGATATGTCTTTTCATCTTCAGCCCAGGGGAAAATGGCTTCAGATAGGGATTCTTTCTAAAAGAAGAAAATTATTTTCTAGAAGAACAGGACCCGATTTCAAAAACAAAGTTTTTTTTTTCATTAAAAAAAAAAAAAACACTCCACCAGATTCGCGTTTGATTTTACAAGTCCGGGAAATTGGCAGAAATTTCAAAGCTTTTGAGAAGCATCAAGTGAAGAAGATAACAAAAACTCAAAGTAAGTACATTAATATACAGCAGAGGAAGTGAAGCCGAAAATATAATCCGGAGGACATTTTCTTTCTCATGTCGAGAAGACACAAATGTGTAAGACTCAGTTTTATAAAAATTCAATGTCTACTTCATTTCTAAAATAAATATATTTCATGTAAGGCAACATTTTATCTTTGAGTTCAGTTACCAGAAGAATCAATGGAAATCTTTACATTGCACGAATTAGCAGAAGCATGTGAGTTTCCAAAGAAAAATAACTAAATCAAAGACTGTCTTGTGATAGGACTACAGAATAAAGACCTCTCCAAAAGATTATAATTATTTACTGATTTGAAACTCGAGAAAGCTACGGAGATGATCAGGAGCAGTGAGCAAATAAAATCTGAAATGGAAGAAAAGTGCAGACAAACTAAAGACCCAGAGGAATCCTACGAGATACAAAATTAAAAAGTACAACAACAACAGTAATTGCCGTAGATGTAATAAAAAAAAGACATGATTTTAAAAACTGTTCAGCAAAAAGGAAACACTACAAGAAATGCAGGAAAAGGAATCATTTCACTGTAGCCTTCAAAACAAAAAACTAATATGATCCAGACAGTAAATGAAGAAAAGGAATATTTCCTAGGGGAGCTAAAAGAAACAACTATAAATGATCCGTGTTATAAAAGGTAAAAAAAAAAACATTGTAAAATATAAAATTGACACAGGCGCCGATATAAATATTATCTCAATTGAAACCTACAAACCTATATTAAGACCAGTAAATGGCATCTTCACAAGTCCTGGAGGTATAGTTCAATGCACTAGAAAATTTGATAATCGTACAGAAGAAGGTGAGGTCAGATATTTGTAGATATACATCATTGAATCTGGAGAGAGAGAGAGAGAGAGAGAGAGAGAGAGAGAGAGAGAACTCATTGTCTAGAAAAATGTTTTCAAAAATTAATTTCGTAAAACGTTTAGACAAAATAGAACATAGAACTTCATTTTAAGCCGTATAAACGGAGACCCAGTGAGAATAGTTCTAAAAAAAAGACACTTTAGCCTAATGTGTAACAACAGCTCAAAGAGTTCCATTCCTTGTTTTACCAAAGGTGAAGGAAGAATTGAACAGACTGAAAAACGAGGGAAAAGGTTGCAGAATCTAACTGATTGGCAAGCGCCTATAGTACCCGTAATAAAAAGAAACGGAAAAGTCTGAATATATTTAGATTTGAAAAAGCTGAATCTAGCAGTGAAAGGGGAACATTCCATGTTACCAAATTTAGAAGATATCTGGCTCAAACTAAATGGATCTAAATGTTTTTTTTCTAAACTGGATGTTACAAGCGAATTCTACCAAATTCTGTTAATTAAAGAAAGCTATCTATCCACAACTTTGATTACTCAGTTTGGGCAATATTGCTTCAAAATATTACGTTCAAAGAAAGATGCCAGAATTATTGAAAAATATTCAAGGAGTCGAAACAATTATCGACGATCCTCTCATCTATGATAGACCCATAGAAGAACATGACGAAAAACTAAAAACTGTTCTTAAGACATTAAGAAAAGCTAGACTCAAGCTAAATAAAGAATAGTGTGAATTCAAAATGACACGACTAGAATATTTTGGCTACATAATTTCTGGAGACGTAATTCAATCCAGCAACGAAAGACTAAAAAGCTTTCAGGAATTACCTTCACCTACAAATATAAGTGAATTACGTCGTATAATCAGTACAGTCAGATACTTAGGCAAAATCTTGTCTGAAACAATGCAACCAATGATCGAATTCTTGAAAAAAAGACACTGTATTTGTGTGGGATTATTCACAACAGAATTCTTTAAAAACTAGAAGGATTACTAACTCAAGTACCAATTCTATCCTATTATCATCCAACCAGACCTAGAGTAGTCAGCGTTGATGGACGCTAGCGGTTATTGTTTCGTAGCAGTTCTATTTCAAGAAATAGATGGAAATTTAGAAAAAAATAATAGCATTTTCCTCACGAGAAGAAATATGCACAAATTGACAAACAGTGTTTGAACTGTGTATGGGCAGATGTGATATTTGCGAGATATGTCATAGAACTCGAATTCTTTAAACTGTTAAGGGACTATAAAACCACTTATACAGTTAATAAAAAACACATGATCTGTACAATAATCCATTACGATGTCCCTAACCCTAACCCATACTTCTCATGAGACTGAGAAGATATAACTGAGTAGCAGAATAGATTCCAGGGAACACACTAGTTGTACCTTATACACTGTCAAGAAGTCTTTTATCCGACACTGAAGCTTTGGGCGTATACACAGACTGCGTGGTAAGACCCAGACCAGAGCATCGGATAAGAAATTAAATGAAATAAAAATAGCTACTGAACAGGACACTGTATTAGAGGAAATAATACACATCTCATACTAAATGGATGAAGAAGGAAGAATAAAAGAAGGAATAAGGCCATATTTTCAAAATTGGAATGACAGAATTGTCATACCTGAAAAACTTAGATCAAAGATATTAAGGAGACTTCATAATGGTCACTTGGAGCTAAACAAATCAAAGAGAGAGAGAGAGAGGGGGGAGAGGGGAGAGAGAGAAGGGGGGGAGAGAGGGGGAGAGAGAAGGGGAGAGAAGGAGAGAGAGAGAGGGGGGGAGAGAGAAGGGTTGGGAGAGAGGGGGAGAGAGGGGAGAGAGAGAAGGGGTGCGAGAGAGGGGGAGAGAGAGAGAGAGGGAGAGGAGTCATTTTTGGCGTTGACAGTATTTACATTTCAACCCTATCGACCTATCGATCTTGCGGCGAGAATGAAATGATGAGAGTGTAGGGAGGGAGACTCTTCCTATGTAATTTTCTTTTTTCAGCTATGTATTCCAGGCTATATATTCTGAAACCTTTGAGAAATCAAGGATTAATTCTAATTTGATTTTGGGATGTGAGTAAAAATTAATAACGTCGTTTATATTGGTTGGTTTTGATAAACCTTGAAATTTCTACTTTCCTCGTTATATGAAAGTCGATTCCTAACAAATCCAATTTGGTTTTCGGTCTGCTAAGGGGAGGGGTTGATAGCACATACCTGAATAAATCAAATTCAGGAAATTATATTTTTGTTTTAAATCGGTATCACTCCATGCAAAGCATTAAAGCCACAAAAAACACAAAGGGTTACAGGGTGTGGGCGAATTAGCAACAATAACATTAATAATGAGTGGGAAGAAAAAAGACTAATTAAGTGAACATTGGATAGCGATTGAAATTGTATTTAAAAATTTGCAGATTTAAGTTGGCTGGAAAACATGGAGCCGGAAGGGTACAAGTGATAAGTATGAGAGAAGAAACTGTTAACATAGAACTTACGGCTACATCTAGCCAGCTCAACTTTAAATTGATGAGATCTCGACGTCAGTCTAGTGCTGCGCTTGTATTCAAAAAGGCTAGTTTTGCTCTCAAATAGAAAATTGTATACCTGCTTCATAGGTGAATATGATCCCATTAATAAAGATTTACTCTTCTCATCAATTAAAAACCATCCTTCAAGACACTATTGTATGTATAGATCTTATAGAAGAACTGTATCGTTCCTCCAACTGATATACATTTCCTGTGAAGACCCAAATACGAAATCATTTCAATCCACATCTGGTGTACATCAAGGCGGTGATAAAAGCCCCAATCTAAATAATCTCTTCCAAGACAAATGCTTTGCATAGAAACAAATACTGATGTAAATATTTGGGTACTTATCAGTCAAGCAACCCATACCACATCCGAAAAGACTCTACTAATAGAAAATTGTGTTACTGTTTTCCATCCGAAGGCCAATGACAAGGGCGTGTTATGCTGATGACATAAGTATTCATGATCGGGATAAGAATGATTTTAAACAAAAATCAATAACCTCTATCAAGTGTATTAATAAAGAGGACTCAAGATAAACTTTTTTTTAATCAGAAACTATGATCTGGATCTGATTTGATAGTGACGATAATTGCCCTGAATCTATCAGGTAAAAATGACGACGTCTGTTTAATACGAAACATTCTCGGTGTATCTCTCTTGTTCAGTGTTTTGGTTTTGGAGCAGGTAGCGATTTAGGAGCAAAACTACCCTTAGAGCAGTCGATTCTATATTCAGTTTCTTCATCTCTAATACTAAATATTTTATAACTGCTTCATATACTTTTCAAGAGCTAAACCAGGTATTAAGGAAGGAATGTTGAATTCCTATGTAAAATCCATTCCCCCCTATATGGCAGTGAATACTGGACAACTACTTGGCAGATGAAGAGGAGATGTGAGGCAACAGAGATTTTGTTATACAGAAAGATGCTGAGAATGTCATGGCTGGAGCATGTAAGCAAAGAAAGAGTTAAGGAAAATATGAAGAAAAAGGTCACTTTTACTTAGAATCAGAAAGAGACTGTTTAAATCTCTGGGGCATATAATGAGGATAGGAGGCTTGGAAGATTTGACACTCACAGAACGTACTGACGTCAACAGAGGTTGGGGAAAACAACAGGTAGCCTACATAACTTGTTTGGGTAAATGGGTGACGGAACATGAACTGGGGGTAACAATGGTACAAATGTTGATTAGAACTACGACGGATAGGAAGTTGTGGAGAGCCATACGTCCTGAAGAGATTGGATCCGGCATATAGAAGTTGTTAAGAAAATATTTTAAAAAGTACGCCATAGATATGTCACTTCTATTCATTTTAATAAGCTTCATGCTTGTAATATATGCGAACCTCACGTGGAAAAGTCATTCTTCAATTTTAATGAACCAGCTTGGAAATAATTATTGATTTGTTTGATTGAATTTACGACTTAAAAATGTAAAAAATAAATTCAATAAACAATCGTCATAAGCCAACAACGGAATATTAATGAACATTGGATATTGATTATTAGGCCTGAACGTTTGATTCTGTCATTATAAAAGGTATACACACAGTGTGGCAGGTGTAAAAGTCTTTGATCATGTGTGAAATCATTTAAATGCCAGGTGCGAAATCTCGCAACTGACGAGAATGAAGAAGAGATAGATGTTGGGTTGAGAATTAAGGATTGGCTATTTAGGAATTTAACCTTATTTTGTGAATAATATCGAATACCACCGTGGATAATGAAACTAGCTGAAATAAATGGATATGATGCGCGCATAACGACGACGTTCTGAAGAAAATAAGGAGAGAAGTTAAAATCCCAGTAAAATAACATAGCGTTTTAAAGATGGAAAAATTGTAACGCCCTTAAAGCAGGAATGTCTATCTGTCTTCGGACCTTGATGCATGATCGTGATATTTTGTTACATAATATATATGACCAGAATAGTCAGCGATCGGCCAGAGTGACTCGTAGGCGGGACATTCTAACGGTGATAGATTGTTTGGGTTTATAATACAAGTCCAAAACGGCGCGAATTCAACAGAGGATCTCGAGAATTCTGGCGCGTCGATAAGCCTCCCACACCCAAATTTGCGACCGGCTTATACCACCAGCGGAGGGACGCTGAGCCAACGTGCGGCATCCGTTCCTGTCACGTCAGTCCTACTATTGCCTCTTAAAATCCAATCTTCCAGGTTTAATAAAACGAAGTAAATGAACATTTTTGTTGATACCTTTTTTATTAATAGCATGAAGATCCCGAGATAAGACGGATTGCATAATAGACTCATGAATTTCCGAGCTGCCTCGACCGAATAAAATAATAATATTAATTCAACCCGGTCTTTCGAGGCCCGTGGAAACTTTAACAGATTCCCGTCAACGGCACATTTCAGGAATCGATACAGATAGGCATCAATTTGTTTACAAGAGATGCCGGAAGGAAATGAAAGTTGGCATTCAACATCGTTTAGGGGTTCCATTCTGCGTTGTCCTTTTCCTAGACAGGTTGTTCAATAGTCCAATATATTCTGGTGTTTTATTCATAGTCTGGTTTGGAAGAGATAGATTTATGCCTTTCAGAGTAAAAGTTTTAAGATTCTCGCTAGGAGGAGGGAAGTTTTTCGGATAGAATTTTTATGGAATAAGTTCAGCATTTAGATTGCCAGAAAACATTGGAAATTCAGGAAGAATACAAGAACACAGAAAGAAAAGAACAGCTAGGACAATCTGTTTGCAAATGGTTTGTAATGTCAGCTATAAGTTCAGGGAAGAAGTTTGAATGTCAGAACTTATTTAGATATTATATACTGAGGGAATTTAATTCTGCTGATCGTGAGATAATATGGTGGACGTTTGATTAGGTCGGAAAGAACTTCCTATTGGGTTGATGAAAAGAAACAAATGCATTTTTTTTGTCTTAACTGATAAATTTCATCAAGATACTATTTCACCTTATTATCGATAATCGCATATATTAAAAAACAGTATTAGGTTTAACTTATTCAAGATAAATAAAATGTCTTCTCTAAAATGTTGCAAAGACTTCAAAGGATAATAGTCAAATGGATCAAGGTCAGGATGAGGGAATACTTCCATATTTAATTCCATAATCTTTTCCTGATTGACACGGATAATACGTGTTCAAGATCAACAAGCATTTGCAATAAACAAATAATGGAGGCTTTTTCGACAGATTTTTGTACAATATTTCCAGTTGATAACGAGATACGTCTTCGCATTTGGTTTGGGTCTGTCTTTATGATTGGCGAAACTTTTCATATCGCACCAAAAACAGAACATAACTTTCTTCGGAGATTGTCCTGGTTTTGGAAATGGATTCTCGTTTTTCAGTGGATGGTGACCTTTGTTGTTATTCTTGGGTATGATTATGGTTAAAATATGGTGCAGTTGCAGATCTGCTTGTTATTAAGAAACTAGTTGAATGAGTGCGAGAATCAGTCAGATGACAATAATCCGCAAACAAATTTAGATATTTAAGTTCAGGAAGGTGTTCCTTCATCGAAGTGTGTATTGACCTGTTTTCTGTAGTTTGCTTAGAGATTTCATCAATTTAGGTTTACGAAAGTTAGATATTAACTGAAGAACGTCGCCATTTTAAAAGGATAAAATGGATACAAAATTTGTCCACTTTGATATTAAGTAAAGAAAAAATAAACAATTAAGAATGTAAAAGTTAGCGGTTATTTTAAAGTAAACATTGAAAAAGAACATTAACTTTTTATTATGTTCTCCTCTTCTAGAAATATTTTCATGGTAAATTTTCTGAGGAAGGATATGCAAATTTATATGTCCTGACCTGGCAACACGGTTTCAATCATTTGCCCTCCCACTCTAACGTAGATACCCTGTATCTTTTCTAGAAATATTTTCACTCTAAAGCAATTCTTCTGATGTTCTTTCATGTTTGCTAGACTGACTTCATGAATTCAAGCGTAGTACTAGATTGGCAGCTCGGTCTCATTATTTCACTGTTCAAATTATAAAGTGTAACCATAAAATTCTATTCAACTGGCTTCTTCTGTCGCCGCACTTCTCGCTTGTGGATCTTCCTTTCAGCTTTTTGCTTTCCTGCAAACTAGAGTAGGATCTTTAAAATATAAATACAATGTCAATTGGCATCTTCTGTCTCCTTGAGTCCTGTTTTTTTTAAATTCTATTCTCTTCTTAGTAGCAGTTTCTCAATTTCCTTTACTTTCGGTGGCTTTATCGCCTCACTCTCGATGAAATGATTAGTAATGGTACCAACATTCATACTCTGGTCTCCTTCTTCAAAGTCCATTCAAGAACCACCAATAGAACGGTGATAAGTTTTAAAAAGAAGGAATACTTGAGAGAAAAACTAGATCAGGAGGTCACAGCAAGAAAAGGGATCATCATTTCAACTTAGAGTCAAAGAGATCAATTAGAAAAGATCCAACTCAATTCATAACACGTTTGGCACGGGAAAGATGAGTTTCAGTTATTACAGTTCAAAGAGCAGTGAAAAAAGGCTTGAAAACGAAATCGTATGTGAGACGTTTGAGGCACGTTGTTAGTCCAGGACAGAAAGTTAGAGGGTTAGAAAGGGCAAAGATCGTCTTGAATAATTTGGAAAATAATCCTGGAATAATATATATATATATATATATATATATATATATATTATTGCTCCAAGTAGAGTCCAATAGTGGTATAAAAGCCTTGGTGAATTCCAGTAAGATATCTTTAATCGTTTGTAAGATACAACTGTTCAGCGTTTGATCTGACAATTTTGTTGTTACACGATTTGGACAGGTTCACTGTTATATCCGTTATATATATATATATATATATATATATATATATATATATATATATATATATATATATATATATATATATAGATAGATAGATAGATAGATAGATAGGATATCACATATAGAGGTAGCACGACTCGGAGTTTCATGTTAAACGCAATCTTCAGGTGCTGGGTATATATTGGATTATATTGACAAATGCTTGTGAAAAACGAGTGCCAGTCTCTCAGTCTCTATGATTAATACCCAGTGAAAACCCATCTACGATCACCAGAAGTTTAAATGCAATGTCAATTTTCATCTTTTGCCTCCTTGAACCCTGTCCTTTTATTGTCCTCTCTGATTCTTTCACTTTCAGTAATCCCTTGCACCTCAGTGACTCTTATTGCCTTATTTGGGATTAAATGATTTAGAAATTATTAAAATATATAAGCAAAATAAATCCTTTCGGAAATTGTCTTAGCTATAGACTTTTGTCACGTGAGTATTTACATTGAAATCATAAAGAGTTGACTAATATTAAAAAGTAATAATACAATTAAAGTGGGTTGTTGTACAAATTTCTTAAATTGAATACAACAATCGTAACATTAATATAATTATTTTTAATTTCGTAATATATAGAAAATTAAATCTATATACCAACTTTTTAAAACCATTGTTTAATTATTATTACAAACGTCTATACTTAGTGCTGTTATGGACGAAAAATAGCTGTGCACAGTTATTTCCCTTGATTTTATTTTGTAAAAATCTCAGAATATTCTTTTTAAGTTTTTTCGTCTATAACTTATAAATTTCGAGGTAATAGACTTAAAATGTCTATGCCTGGCGTTACAGATCGTTCAGCTGGAACGAGGCAAGTGATTTTGCTTGCTTCCTTAACAACTTTCACTACTTAAAAGATCTGAAATCCCGCGCAATAATTATATTGTTGTACTTTCAAGAATCGATCGATCAACAGTAATAAAGAAAGATTCGAGTTCTTCGTTTCATCAAGAAAATAAAGAATGGTCCAAAATTCGGCCGATCACAAGTTAATTTAATTTTGATTGATTTTTCTCTCCTTTACACAAAGAACGCAAAAATACAGACAATATTCTTGATTGAATAACAACAAGATTTATGGACCTAGACCCCGTACACGACGCCTACTGCGCTGCAAGCGTAAATATCGACAGTTTTTCATTGGGTATAAGAAAATAGGAAAGACCCTCCCGCAACCGCCGCCAAAAATCAGATTACTGCGTGTGGCATTCTAGATAATGTAGCTGAATATTATCAGAATATTGCCGAGTGTTCCTTTGGCTTATGGACAGAAATCTGGTAATCGAAAGAAAAAAAATATGGAAAATAAGAAAAACAAATCTCAAGAAAAGAAACATTTGAAATAACAAAGATCACCTTTACAGAATAACATTAACTCCTCTACAAAAGATCAGAACACCTTTCCAAATGCAGACAAGAAAATAAATACCTACTACGCTACCTAAAACTAGGAAAGACAATAAATAACTAAAATGGCATAATTCATTTTTAACAGTCATATACAATGTTTTTGGCATGTTGGCTTCATCCTGGTATTCATGAGAAAGTTTAAAGTTTTAAATAGTCCCTACTGGCATCAGTTGTAACAGTGGAAGAAAGACTGCAACAAAAAAGGAAAATTGCACCAAAATAAAGCATAAATATTATACTTTACTCGAACAAAAAAAAAAAAAAAAAAATAAAACAATTTATTCACAACAATTATTTTAATATATTTTCTTGTTATACGTTGATTATATATACACAAATATTTAAATAAATGCTCAGTTGATAATAAAATATATT
Source organism: Acanthosepion pharaonis (assembly GCA_903632075.3). NCBI lineage: Eukaryota > Metazoa > Mollusca > Cephalopoda > Sepiida > Sepiidae > Acanthosepion > Acanthosepion pharaonis. Next base: position 89,737 of record CAHIKZ030000361.1, on the reverse strand, counting down.
AAAGTGGTTGTCGGACTTTGTCCATTTCGTAGTGTGTCTAGTCATTTGTTTATGTTAAGATACGCTTTTAGCAGATATGGGCGTTCGCGAGAAATCATGGCAAGTTTGTAGTTTAAAAGCAATAAAATCGACCTTGCTAAAGAGACGCCACTTCGTAGCTAAACTGGTATAGCACGTCGGTTCCGTGTAGGCTATGGTTTCGATTCCTGTTGAATGACACATATTTTCTATGAAATTTCTCGCGATAAAGAGTGAAACCCGGGGTTAGAAACTACGACCCATGCAACCGTATATATTAGCTCTATCACGAATATATATATATATATATATATATATATATATATATGTTATGAAATGGACTAAGTCCGACAATTATTTTAATATATTTTCTGTTTATACTTTATGTTTGTAGATACAAATATTTAAGTTTGGTCAGACGAGCTATACAATTTGTCATTTGTTTACGTTAAGATACGCTTCCAGCAGATCTGATCGTTCGAGAAGAACCATTTTGTTTAAAAAACATTAATCTGCCTTTGCTAGCACTACGCTTCCTCAGTAGCCAAATGGTATAGCATATCAGACCAAATGACTGTCCTGAGTAGGATACAGGTTCGTTTCCTGTCGGAAGACACATTTTTTTACGAAATTTCTCGGACATTCTGGCCTGGAAATAGAATTAATACGGTTTATTATAAACAGAGCATTTACTTAAATATTTGTATCTATAAAAAATAAAGTATAAACAGAATATATCTCTATATATGTATGTGTGTGTAGCTAATTTCCGTGTTAATTAAAAAATGTTTTCTGCAGAAAAGAAACAGACAATTCCAGAGACAGGATGTTATGAGGTAATACTAATATTAGCCGTTTCCTTATAAGGAAACATTTATCAATCGAACAACTAATTCTACTGTCGCTTCAAATTTATGAAATTGTTCACTTAAAATAATTTTCGGGAAAAGAAATTTGTCAAGTCTGCTGTGTGTTTTTCCCAGCATTAATGGGTCTTTCCTTCCTAGCATTATGCTTGAAGTGGTGTGTAAAATCAACACCTTATAACATTATTTTATTTTCGAGTTATATGTGATATCTATTTTAGTCATTGTTGTCGTTGAAAGTCTGCAAGTGATTTGTTTTCTGCTATTTTGTACAGTTCCTTGTTTCTGACAATGTAGCGCCAGTCAAGATGTTTTACTCGACATATGTATGTCTGACCATTCGTCCATTGCGAGACATTTATACCATCATTCCTATCCACATTTACAGTATAGAAAAATACTGATTGATAACACAACTATCCTGCACCAAGAAAATAACAAATTAAAACTACAGATCCTCGAAGCAATCTACACTAAAAGAAACTGAAGCCAACACTGAATAGAATCAGCTACAAAAACTGTAATAAAATGCCTATAAAAAGAACAATTTGCACGCTTTAATGCGCGCTTGACCATGACATTCCAATATAAAAGAAAAAATCCATAGTGGATAATTTTTTCACGTTCTAATGAACGCTGAAGCGTAACAGTCAACCGTTGCATTTGAACGCAAAAAGAAAAAAATCAGTAATAGATAACAATTTTCACTGTTACAGTGCATTTCTTGCATCATTTGATTGCAATGCACGGAAAAATATCAGTGAACATGAACGGGTTCTGCTAAAAATAAACAGACATAATCTTTGTAATTTATTTAATCAGACCTGCCTAAGAGGGAATTTGCTGCCTGAACACACACACACACACACACACACACACACACACACACACACACACACACATATATATATATATATATATATATATATATATATATATATAATATATATATAACCCGATCTATAATTGCTAAATGGGTTGAAAACGGAAGAAAAAAAAAACAAAAAAAACAATCAAAACCAACAAATCCTAAAATCTTCTGCTAGGCGATTTCGAAAACTCGTTCTAATTACAACGAGGATAACTGTATCCATGACTACTTGAGGACAGCGTGCATATTATCAATTATTAGAAACTCGAGTTTTAATTATTAAATTAATTAAATAAAAGCGCATAATGTCAGTTATTAGAAACCCAAGTGTTAATTATTCAATTAAAAGACATATGTCAGCTATTATTTACTTTTAGCTTATTTTAAAGTGTTTTAGATTCGTCTATCAATAAAATTAGAACCTATTAATTAAAAAAATATATATATCGTTTTTACAGTAAACTTTTTCCGCTATGGTTTGATTGCTGTGAACTTACCAAACACGATTTGTTAAAACTCATTAATACACCGACGTATTTGAAATATTTAAATTGGGAAATTAGTGTTAAATATATAATCATGAAACGCTAATATATACTGAATCCTAACAGCCACTCATCACGTCTTTTGACAATAAATGTTCTTACGTTTTGCTGATGTATAAGAACTTATTCGAAAACTGGAAAAATACAAAAACAAATATCAATATATTAACATTTTTTTGAAGTAAAAACATTTTATTATTTTATTCTATTGAATCAGAACTGAACCTTCAACCCTGCGATAAATTTACCAATAGACTATTTTGAGAGTTTTAACCATAAAATTTACTTCGTTGATCGAAGGCAACACATACTTGCAACTTAGACGGGTCGGTGTCAAGTCTCCAAAGACATTTCTTAAAAAAAAAATGATGGAGAAATACAAATTAAATAAAGCAGACGAGAGATAAGAGAACTATTTTTGGATTTTGAGCTTTGCTCGGCAAAATACAGAGTGAACTAATTTCGATAAAATTGGAGGCTTCAGGAAAAAATCTTTTGTATAAATGTAAAAATTATTTTTTTTGCTCTTCAATGATCGAAGCATTTCGACGTCTGTCAATAGCCAATATTTTTTTCACTCAGTTTTAATCTCTACGTTCTGACTTCGAATGCGCCTGTTTCATTTAGTTTTTAATCTCAGTGACAATGTTTTTTGTATATCTATCTATCTATCTATCTATCTATCTATCTATCTAGTTTAAAAATTAGGAGATCAATTGAATCCGCTGATTTGGTTTCAAACTTACGGTACCTTCAGGCGATTTTTATCAATTGACCTCCCAACCATTTAATTTTTAAAAAACTAATGAACACTATATTATTTTTTATGTATCACACACACACACACACACACACACACACACACACACACACATATATATATATATATATATATATATATATATATATATATATATATTTGTAAGGTATTAATATTTTTATTTTTAATCCGACATTATTTCTTCTTATTCCGAAGGATATTTTTTGGTCCATTTATTGATAATGCTCCGATTTTTCAACACTTTGAATTAGGTTTTACCGGAATACGTACTCGGCTGACGGAAAAAGGGAATGTGCTCTCCGGCAATGTACGAACTTGCGCCCTCCTTTGACAGTATCATGGAGTTTTCTTTATGTGAGCAAGTGGATTAAAGTACACTGGGTTTAGTTATCGTCAAGGATTTTAGTTACACTGCTATAATTACAGGCGTGTAAGTGCAATTGTAGACAGTCTAAATATTGCTGAAGGTAGATATATTCTTAATTCCCCAATACAGCCAGCTGGAACAAGAAGTGGCTTTGCTAATTCGAACACGTCGCTAAAACTAAGGATCCGATTTGGTCTTCCGTCGGCAATGCTCGATGTAACTCCACCCCAACACCCGGCTAGGGCAGAGTAACTCACTGCACTTTCTTTTTTCTCACGCTTTTCATTGACATTAAGTGGAATAATTATATTGAATCAATTCCTAAGTCTGCTTCTGGAAAAGCCAATTCATTGTACCGTAAACTACATTTGTAATATTATTAATCTGTTATTCGTCAGTGCTTCTAATATTACTGCTACATCTGGACTGGTGCTCTGTTTACGTAACTAAAGATTCAGGACAAAATCTAAAGAAGAATCAGAAACTCTATCCGTCTTGACCTGGCACCTCGGCTTCAGTCACTTTCTCCACTGATGTAATTTATCTTCTCTTTGACACTTCTTTTTCATGGTAGTTGTTTTGAGGAATTTTTATCTTTCGTATCTCAACGTCAAGAATTTATGTGCAGTACCAGATTGGCCGTCATAATTCCACTGTTGCTAGTTGTAACCGCAAGTTCTATGCTAATGGTTTCTTCGCTCGCCTTTCTCAATTGTGGAACACTATTCCAGAATCTTGTTTTCCTATCAACTACGGTTTTCCTAAATTTAAATGTCATGTTAATCGTCATCATTTGTGTCTTTGAGTGCCCTGTTCTTTTATTGTCCGCTCTGTTTATTTTATTCACAGTCACGCTTTACATCTCTAAAAAGGTGAAACGTAAGGTTTAAAATGTATTTAAAAATGAAAGATCTTTCTTGAAGCTTTTATTTTTCTTTGTATTCCAAACTAATTGATTAAATTAAATATTTACAAGAAGCAAAATACTTTGCTCTTTTTAAACCGAATTAAAATTGATTGGAATGACTTTTTTCTCGTTATCAGTAAAATTGATAAAATCGTTCATATTGAAAAATCTATCAACAAAACATAATTGAATTTATTAAAAAGAAAAAAAAAAGAAAATATACTTTTATGAAATGTTGTTTGAGAAAATTAATTGACTTAAAGTTTGATTAATCTGATTTGAAACAAATATAACTTAGTTTAATTTTATGATATCGTAATAAGCATTTTTAACAGAGAGATGAGTGTTTTATGAGATGTTGACACACTTATCGATAACCTGATGTTTGGGAAATTTATCTAAGTCGGAGAAAATAGTAACAAAATTACATGGCGTATACAACATAAACGCTTTTTTATATAATTTTTAAATACCGAGTAAACTTAAAAATTCAAACCATTTTATGCATTATTACAATGTATTGTATTTTAGGTTCTTGAGGTTTACAGTCTAACTTACGAAGACGCTTGTTGAGAAAATATTAGGAAATTACCAATAAGTTTTAAATTTACTATAATTACCGCTCTTATTTTCCCTTAATATCGTGTATGGACATCCGTATTTACAAAAAATAGCATGTTTATACACATAGAAAAATAAAGTAAGCTTTTCTATTTATGATTAATAAATACAGTCTTTATTTATTAACGTCTGTGTATGAATCGCAGAAAGAATTGTCAACTATTAACAGTAGATTTTCACTGAACTAAAAACAAGTAATACTTTTATTTGGATAAATATATACACAAGTCGTACGTAATGTTCATCAAAATCAATAATGCCATGAGGCAATTAGTATCAAGCTTATCTCACAGGATATTGCCTGAAGCAAATACAGTTGGCAAGAAGTCACTTAGTTCATCTGAACTGACAACACATAGAGGCGTCCTGAATTCTCATGTTTTCTAAAATGTGAAAAACATAGCTGGGTCTCTCAATGAGGAAGAATCGAAGCCCATCTTCTTTATTAATATTATATTACACCTAATACACGGCTCAAGAGTCACTCAAAGTAAGGAGTTGGTACTTGTGAATGAGATGTTTGATGTGGATGTAAAATTTGATGATAGACAATTAAGTTTATAAGGATAGGGAGGATAGATAACGATTGACAATTTGACTTGAAGAGGTTAAGGTATAGTGTTCAGGGAAATATCTACGTGAGTGTTGGTTCCCAAAATCTCTCTGGGTGAAACTTCTTACATTTGAAATATTTAGGAAATGAAGGTGATTCAAATCTGTGGAATGTCAGGACTTTTCGTAAAACGGTTTGAGCTGGTGTAAATAAAAAATGGAACACATCTATTTGCCATGGAAATAGCGGTAGTCTAACGATTGGCTTGCAACGTTGCGGAAAGAGGCTGCAGAGTGGAAAAAGAAGATTCCCCTCAACGGACCACGTAAACGATTTTGAAATCTATCAATGCTGAGAAATGCCGGCTGAGTAGATCCAACCGGATATAACAGTACCATTTTTGGTTTAATCTAACTCTTGGCAGAATTGATCAGGAACTGACTGGAACGATAGAATAAGCCGACCATTTATATTTTCTTTTCTTGTGTCCATTCTTTGAAAATATCTTGTGAAATCTTGAAGAAATACCTTCTGTCATTGGTGCCATTCATTGACTAGCTTCATTCACTAGAGCATACGTTTTATCACGTCATCCCATAAGTTCTGTCCGAATTTTGAGTAAAGAAAACAAGTGACCAAATGTTACATTTAATTACAGATTCAATCAACAATGTATTTTCCCTGATTATCTATGAATTCCTTCCATTTATTAACAAGCTTACTAATTCCATTACTGTAAAATTTTTTGGCTTTGATTTGAAGAAATCAAAATGTCAGTTTTAACTTCTTCCTGTGTTACAAAAGCTGTTTCTTCCAAATGATTCTGTAAGCTACAAAACAAATGGTAGTCTGAAGGAGCAAGATCGGGAGAATAAGGTGGATGACGAATTTTCTCCCAACCAAGTTCTTTCATCTTTTGTGAAGTGATTCTTGCTGTGTGGGGTAGCGCATTGTCCTGATGAAACATCACCTCTTTTCGATTCACTAGAGCAGGTTTTTTTATCCTCAAATCTAGGTTTAAACGCTCTAATTGCTGACAGTATATTTGAGCAATAATTGTTGCATTAGGTGGTAAGAATTCAAAGTGGATTATTCCTTGGCAATCCCACCAGATTGAAAGAAGAACCTTTTGCCCATGAAGTTCCTTCTCGGCTGTGGCTGGGGTCCTTCCCTTTACCAAGCCACTGTCTATGATGCTTAACATTTCAATAAAGATCCATTTTTCGTCGCCAGTCACAAGTCTATCCAAAAAAGGTGAAACAAGTTGGCGAGAATGGAGAGAAGAGCAGATGTCAACTCTGGATTTGAGGTTGTTTTCAGACAATCCATGAGGCACCCATTTTCCAAGTTTAGGAACTTTTCCAAGTTGTTGAAGATGATGAACAGTTGTATGGTTTGAACTGAGAACCACTGCCAATTCCTCAACTGATAAAGCAGGGATTTTTTCAAGGGCTGCTTCAAGAAGCTTTTCATCAAACCGAACTGGACGTCCGGTTCGATTTTCATCTTCAAGGGTGAAATCTCCACCTCTGAATTTTGCAAACCATCTTTTGCAAGTTCTTTCATTTACACATTCATTTCCATAAACTGAATGAATGTTTCTAGGCGCTTCGGCTGCTGAGTTTCCTTTCTTGAACTCATAAAACATTATGTGCCTCAATTGATTCTTGGGTACTTCCATGTTAGTAGGGTTTTAATCAAACAAATTTTAATTTTATTGTTCTCTGAAATAAAATTTTATCAGTTTAAATGCCTCTAAACATAAAAATAATGTTCAGCTCAATTAGACATTATAAAAGGCTCTTTAAATTTCGTTCATTTTAACAAAAAGTTAAAATTCGGACAGAACTTATGGGATGACCTGATATTATGAAAACAGAAACACATCAATGTGTATGCTATTTGTAAAAAGAAGAGAAAATAATTATAATTCATTAATTCCTGTTGTGGTGGTAACAATGAAGAAAATAAGAGAACACGTAAGGAAGAAACAAAGCGAAGATGACTCGACATTTGTTATGATTTAAAAAACAACAAAATTTTTTTTACAAGTTGCAATAAAACTTACATGTATAAGAATATTACAAAATACAGTTTTCTTTAAACACAATGTTGATTATTTATTAAATCAAGATTAAAATCTACATTATATTAAAATTTAGATTGAAATTAAATTAAACTGAGTTAAATTAAATCAATTAAATCAAATTGCACTAATTTATTATTGCGCCGAAAATTTCCCAAGACCAACATTGTCCTAATCAATTTTAGGGCGAACCGTCTGATCCTTTGAATTATCGCCTTCTACCGTCTTTTTGATAAAATACTAGAATCACTAATCAAGGCTGAATTAGTTAAACGTCATTATCTCACAGGGTCATTTTTCAGATAAGCAATATGACATTCACTTCTCTAGATCAATTGTTGATGTATTTACGATTATTGCTAAAAAAAGCCTATCAAATTTAAGATAAGAATAGCGAAGTTCCGGTTGCTGCGTCAGACATCTTGAATGAATTTGACAGGGTTTAGTATACTTGTCTTCTTTACAAGTTGAAATCTTATGGTATTACTTGATAAATTTTTGCACTGATTCAATTTTTCTTTCCCCTCAAGGTTCAATCCTTGCACCAAAGTTGTTCGTAATTTTTCATAAAGGACCTTTTCCTGATATCATTAGTTCTCAACTCGGTATATCTGCTGAGGACGCAACCACTAACTCTTGTCTTAATAGTAATTCTGATCAATTTGATAAGGTCAAATTGGCAGCCAATCTCAAAGATTACCTACAATCTGCTGCTAACTGGCGGAAGAAACGATACTGTTCTCAATTGTCTGAGAGAACCGTTTTGCCTTCCATCTGTATGGCTGATGCTAACCACCATCAGAGTGAATCATTGCCCCTTCTTGGACCTCACGTTTTGCGCTCATATGCAGTGGAAAGATTATATCGAATCAATCGCCAGGTCTACTGCTAGGAAAGTTGGCTCACTTTGCCTTTCTAGACAATTCTTTCTCGCCAGAATATATCTTCCATATTTATAAATATTCCATTCATCCTTTGCTTTGAATATTGCTGCCACCTCTTGCCTGCTGCTTCTGATATATATTTAGAGATTCTTGATAAAATCAAAAAAAATAATCTCTAAATATTATTGGTCCTGATCTGGCATCTCGACTATAATCAATTTGCCAACACCGTAACGTGGCTTCGCTACACCTATTCTCTATTTATTCTCATAGTAATTTTTCTGATGAACCTTCCTCTATGGTACCTAGATTTTATGGATTTAAGCGCAGTACTAGATTTGACAGCGAAATCTAAACAGTTTACAGAAGAAGAGCCTAGATATAACCGTAAGTTCTATGCTAACAGTTTCTTCTCTCGCACTTCTCCATGCTTTCTACTTAATTTCGATCTTTGAAAATTTGAATACAATGTCAACCGTTATCTACTCTCTCCCTGGTTACATATTTATTGTTCTCAATCCTTTATTATGTTTCTGTTTTTTTAATTCTTTCACTCTCAGTAAACCTTTGTGTTTTAGTAACTTTACTGCCTTTCTTGGTGTAAATTCGATTTTGAATAATAGAGCATTATAATTATCGATTTATCTGGCTTTGAAAAGAACCGATAAACCTCAAAAATGCTATTTTTTACATACTTAATTTAGGTTTTCAATGAAAAGAAATAGGTTTTCTTTAGTGCAAAAACACGCAAAGAAAAAGGCACAAGAAAAAAAACAAGCAAGAAACAAAACGAATGAAAAAACATTTCGTTAATTGTTGAAATCTGTTAAGTTTTGTTGGATGGAAAAATTGAAATCGGGAAAAAAATATTAAAAAATTAAAACCTTCAGACACACTGGGTTGTATATTAATATTCCCTCGTTTTTATTATTATTTCATTTAGAAAAATAATTTTTCTGCTTGCAATGAACTACAGAAATGAATGTCTTGATGGAGAAAAGGTACATTTGTCTGTAGTTTTCATTTGTTTTTTTTTATTTTTATTTTTTTAACTTAAATTTTGGTCAGTCTTTGTGTTGGTCAAACAGTCTCTTTTAAGTTGTTATTTAAAATAATGGCTGGATGGATTCATGCTGCTCTGAATTCCCTTACATACATACATACATATATATACACACACACACACACACACACACACACACACACACACACACATATATATATATATATATATATATATATGAATAAAAACAAAAGGAAAAAATTTTTTTTTACAAATGCGTTTCACCCTTTGATGTAATCTACCAAAACAAATTTATGAATTTATTTAGAAATATATTTATACAGAAGTAAAAATGTAACGTTTTCAAATTTTTTAAACTGAAACGTGAAATTGACAGTCGCTCTCTTTCTCTCTCTCTCCTCCCTCACACACACACACACACACACACACATATATACATACATACATACATACATATATATATATATATATATATATATATATATATATATATATATATATTCACATGTGTAAAGCGAAAGACAAAAGAAAATTTAACTGTACCTGTAAATAATAACCCAGTCTAAATGTCCTTGTATTTTTTTGTTAATGCATCCACTTTTTCCGTATATACAAACATATACACACATAGAAACACACAACACACACATAAACACACACACATACACACACATACACACACACATATATATATTAATAATTACACATATACCTAGGTTTACAGCACGACTCAGAGTTTCATGGTTTATCCATTCATCAGGTACAAAAATTTATGAACTGATGAATTTACTAATATATTCTATATAGCTCTGTTTAACTACATTGAGTACTGTTTTGTCTTCACCATTGATTAAAGAAATAGTTATTAACTCACCTGTATGTGTACATCATCGCTCATATATATAATTGATCATATCTCTTTATTTAGATCATTTCTACATCTCTCTCTCTCCCTATATATATATATATATATATATATATATATATATATACGAATATGACTATAAATAATAGTAAACTAAATTCATTCTGATACCCTGGTTAATCATAGAATATCTTATTTGCCCATAAAATCAGCATTTAAAATGCCGTTTTTCCGTTCGACACTTGAAGCTAGAATGAAATAGGAAACAATTTCAAGCTCCAAGACTCTTACAAAATGATTATATCAAAACAATTATTTGGTCGGATGGGATTTAATCAGGAAATGATTTTCAATTGTGATTAAAGGTAAGAAAAATAACGTCTTCCTTTCTGAGAAGAAAAAAAGAGAAAAAAAATTAATCAATCCATCAAAGAGATCAGAAAAAATGGCTCTTGTGTCGGAGAGACGAGGACTTCCTAGATATTTTGGACAACAAAATTAATGAAAGATTTTAATCATTTGGCCCCTACAAAGAAGTAACATTGTTTAATTAAATCGACATGAAATGTATATTGTTTCAGCAAAATATTCACTCAGACAAATAATTTAATAATAATCTTCATTTCTGACTGGCTCACAGAATTGTCAAACATATGGATAACATTTGGAGAATGGAATAAATGAGTGAGATTATCAGGATCTTCGGTTTAATTCCAATGATCAGTTCAATATGTTACTTCTTTATACACAGAGAAGTTAACTTCTTCTCCGACATCATCATCATCATCATCATCATCATCATCAGTAGTCCCATGACTAGGTGTGGTAGCTTACGGCCGTAGCACACAGAAATACCGGTTCTCGTACGATTCCCGAAGTTAAGCAACGTCAAGCCTGGTCAGTATCTACAGAGTTCGCGCAAAAATGTCTACACACTTCAGGAAAGGAAGCATTTGTATTGACATTGTAAAACTAAATTTTTTCAGACATCACGAGATTAATACAAGTTACCTTTCGACTCTACAATCACAAGAGATACTCAAAATGGTCACTTTTAGTTTCCAGACATTTATTAGTACGGATTATTAATAATGTTACGTTTCTAAAATGACAAACGTATGTCCGCCATTTTGTAAACGTCACTTGTTGATGCTGCAGCCATGACGTTAATGTCATCTGTCGAGAAAACATGTCCTATTAAAGTAAAATAGTGTTATCGAAATTTGACAAAACTGCAAAAGTCAAGCGTGTATACATTTTTTTTGCTGGACTTTGTATATAGCTGACCGTTTAGGAATATCAGGTGTTGTAAGCTTGGATGTGCAGGTGGTGTAGTGGATAACGGTTCCGAAGGAGAAATCAGAGAACCGAGTTCGACTTCCAGTATGTTCATTACATTCTCTTATTCGCAAATACTCTTGGGAAAGTTATGAATTCGCTTCTTATTCCCCTAGGTATGGGTTAAATAAGAGATACCTTATTATTCCTACAATCTCAAAAAAATGTTCCAGCGTTAAATAACCTGCAAAGTATTGATAAGCTGTAAAAAGTCAAATCAATTACTAAGTGCGGTCGTAGAGTCACTTCACAGATGACCAGCTCCCTCCACAATTCTCGGTTGTGTGCCAATACTGAGTCTTTGTGAATAATCATTCAGTCCACACAGTGACGTTGTCATCCCATTTTCTAAAATCTCTGACCGCCTCTTCTTGATTTGCTCAACGGTGGTACCTTGCAGGACGGAAGCTGAAAGACTGTTGACTCTTATGACGTAGCCATACCATTCCACCTTTTTCGTCTTGACAGGGAACTTCTTTCTTTTTATGTGACACGTCATTTCAGGACATAGGTGTTAATGGCTCTCCACCTCCTTCTATCCCTTTCAACTCTCAACAAGTTCCTTCCCTCTGCCCCCCCCCAAGAGGATGTTTTGTCATCCACTTGCTTAAGACGGCTCTTTCCCTCTATTCGACCTGTGAGTATCAGATTCTCTAGGCCTTCCTTCCTCATTATGTGTCCCAGAAACTTCAGCTGCTTCTTCCTGATGTTAAGTATAAGCCTTTTCCTTTTTGCAACCACTCTAAGACCTCACACGCTCGGTCCATAATATTCTTAGTATCCTTCTGTAGAACCACATCTCCGTCGCCTCGAATCCCTTCTTTCTTCTTTGAGGAAATCGTTCAACATTTGCTGCCTTAAAGAAAGACAGATGTCACGTAACAGTTCAGTATTCTTTTCTTTGTTACCAAAGATATCCTCCTGTCTCACAATAATGTGCCCAGCTTTTGGAATGTGTCCTTGGCCATCCTAATACAACTATGGATCTCAGTGTCGCACTTACCGTCATTTGATAAATCTTATAATAATCCTGGTATTTATCGTACGGCGTGTCTCACACTGCGCTATTTGTAATGCAGTCTATGTAGGTGACGCGTCTAGGAGGATATTGTAGCTTCTCATTTCTAATGTCTGGATTTCTTCGCAATAACTTTTCTTTTTTGGCAAGTGAAATATTTTAAGTGCAAGTACAAAAAAAAATTTTTAGTAGGAATATATATTTTTTTGTAATTTTTACAGCAAAAAAAAGCGTATATTTGTGCAAAGTGCTTTGTCGGGGTTTAAGGTTTATCAAGTTAAACATGTTGATCATTAGTATTATGTTCGATCCCCACTCGTTGCTCGATATGTGTAGCCTTGTGTCAAAACTAAGCTACGCTTAGTAAATAACTTACATCCACTCGAAGTTTACATTAATTTCCCATTTACAGTTGCTTTCCTTACAAAGACAGAAATTTTATGATAGCTCTTTACTATGTATATTTTTCAGAGTATCAGCCATTTTGAAAGTTGACAGAGGACGATAAGTAAGAAAAGAGAAGATTACTCCACAAACTCGCAACACTTATTGTTTAGAGCTAAAAACAGATTTCAGAGTAATAATTTTAAAATTAAATTAGAACAGACATTACATTTTGCATGACCCTCGTAAGATTTTAAGCCCGTTTCAGGGTTATTTCTAGTTTTTCTATCTATACGATCTCTCCGAGAATTGTTGCTTACATATCACTGCACATAGAATATAAATGCAATGGTAAAAATTACAGATATTTTTGATTGGCAAGTCAGTCTAAAATGGATTTATAGGATGACATTGGTCTTAGAGTGATGCAGCTAAATCAGGAAGGTAACTATTTATGGAAATTTAGTAAGCGATTCTGACAAATAATAATGTCTGGCAGGATGTTTGTTTGTTCCCAATAAATTCCGCGTTTTAAAATTGATGTATTTTTCATCGATAAAAGACATTCTTGTTGCATTGCGCAGTATTTTTCTCGGTGTCATCGCCGCCCCTCATAAGCTGTCTATTCATTTCAACAATATTCGGAAGATATCAAGATATTTTAGTTCATTCAGCAGAACGGCTGTTTTAGGCATTTTTGGCGCCTGTACACCTCGCATATTCTTCACTGATATTTTGTCTGTTGGGATTCTTCATCGGGGCGGGTGGGTGACATTGATGTCGCCACAAACGTTAGCTTACCTTATTTTAACTTAAAATCTACACATAATAAATCTATATGTCGACGAATTGGTCAGGATTGAAAGATTAAAGGAAACTAAAATAAGCATTTTCTTTTTTTGAGTTACACAAATAAAATCAGGACATGAATCGTTCAGAAATATTTCGACATAAACATCAAAAATTGGAAAGCTCGTTTGAATTATCAGAACCTAATAATAGATTATGTTGCATTTGTACAAATCATTTTCTTCAGTCATGAACGTAAGTTTTTCCCTATTTTTAAGTCTGTGCGGTCCATTTTTTTAAAAAATCTTTTTAACTCTTGCTTTTTAACAACGAAAATGTAGTTATATACTATGACTGTTAAAGAAAAAAAATGAATCGAAAATAATGATGCAACCTTCAATAAGATTCGAACTGGCATCTCGTATAATAAAAGGAACGACCGTAAGACACGGGCATCTTCAGTACTAATTGAGCCGCACCCGACTGGAAGTTGAACTCTGTTCTCCGATTTCTCATTTGGAACCGTTATTCCCTACACCACCTGCACATCCAAGCGTACAGTACCTGGTATTCCCAAGCGCTCAGCTATATACAAAGTTCACCAAAAAATGTATACACGCGTGACTTTTGTAGTTTCGTCAAATTGCGATAACACTAATTACTTTAGTAGGATATTTTCTCGACAGATGACATTAACGTCATGGCTGTAGCATCAACAAGGGACGTTTACAAAATGGCGAACATACGTTTGTCCTTTTAGAAACGTAAGATTATTAATAATCCGTACTAATAAATGTCTGGAAACTAAAGGTGACCATTTTGAGTATCTCTTGTGATTGTAGAGTCGAAAGGTAACTTGTATTAATTTCGTGATGTCTGAATAAATTTAGTTTTACAATGTCAATACAAATGCTTCCTTTCCTGAAGTGTGTAGACATTTTTGGGCGACCTCTGTAGGTACTGACCACGCTTGACGTTGCTTAACTTCGGGAATCGTAAGAGAATCGGTGTTTCTATGTGTCACCCCTGGAAGCCACCACACCTAGACATGGTAATGATGACGATGATAATGTTGAAGAAAAAAAATTACTTATAATTTTTTTTTTTCGATTTATTCATGTTTATTATTTTTATATTTGATATATGTTGTCCGTACGAGTCTTAAATTGTTTAAATTTCTTAATTAATTAATTAATTAATGTTTCCGATTCCATCTTTATTGCCACTTTTTATGGAAGCACATAAAAGTCGTTATATTCAATAGTCAGGAGAGTAAGTAGCATGAACCGGAAATAAGAATTAAAACAATTTAAAGACTTGTATGTGGCGATCTCTATAACAAGAAAAATATCCGTTGGCGCACTCAAATAGTTGAAAGATGCCGTCTAAACTATTTCGCTAGAAACAAAGAAAAGAACGCTGAACTGTTACGTAATACCAGTTGTCCTCTATAGCAGTGAATGTTAGACAATCCCCTTAGAGTTGAAGAAGAGACTTGAAGCAACAGAAATATTGTTCTACTGAAGGATGCTGAGAATCCTTTGGAATGAACGTGTGTGCAACGACGAGTAAATGGATTCATAAAGGGTACAAAATCAGGAAGAGTCTAAATTTCGTTAGGCAGAGGTTATGTGCTGTTTTCACTGTACCACTTGCTTTCATTGTATCCTGTCAGTGTTAGATTCTCCAACTCCACTTTCCTCATTATGGAATTTGAAATGTCTCTTTCTGATTCTAAGTACAAGTGTCCTTTGTTAGAAGATAAGACACTGAAGATGGATCTTGCACATCACATTTCAGCCTTTGTGCTAAATTCTTTCGTATTATTACGAAAATAAATTATCTTGTTTGAGTTTGAGTTTGCCTCTCGGGTTGTTGTCAATTGTTACTTGGGAAGAATCATTTCTGTATTCTGCTGGACAACAGTTGAATTTGTTTCAGCCTATTTTGCGAACCTGTAATTCAGAAGGACACAGTTGTGAAGCTTTTACAATAGAACGTTTATTTACTTTGATTTAGGACAGGCGAGAAACCGGAAACTGTTTAATTCGAAGCTCAAAGAATCAGTCAGAAAATAACAAACAAACCACAAAAAACAAAGAGTAAAACGAAAAGGAATAACAACTAAATAATATAAACATCAGCTCTCCCCAAAATAACGAGATCCATACTTCGCCATTATTAATAGATATCCGTATGCAGCCAACAAGGCAGAGCACATACCTAGTAAGAGAAGGTAGCTTCATATTTGATCTGCGATCGAAATATAAATAGCGTCCATCTTTGATGGATTCTTTTACTTGTTTTTACGGGTGTTATGAGTATTATTGATTTGATTCATTAATTTCTTTGACATTTTATCAACACATTTTCATGTTTTTTAAAGTCGAAGCATATTTTGGGATTATAAGATTTTTTGAGATGGTAAGGATTTTTCTGATACAATTTTTACTATTTAACCCATAGACGGGAGGAGAGGAAGTGAATTCATACCTTTGCCAAGGATATTTGCACGTAAGTGAATGTAACAAATCCAACTGGAATTCGAACTCGGTTCTTCGATTTTCAATTCCGAGTCGTTATCAATTAAATACAAGCTTACAGCACCTGTTTAAATTCGGTGATCGGATGAGAACCAATGTTTCAACGTGATACGGTCATAAGCCAGGTGTATTAATGTTGAATTCTTTATAGGCGCACTTGCTTCAGTCTTTTACTTTGAAAACGAGTTTTATTTATAGCAATCCGGTTCCATTTTTCTATAAAATGACAGACAATGTGTTTCTGGGATTACTCAACAAGGTATGCAGGATGTAAGCGTTAGGGTCTCCGAGGGCCTTTGATCTTTTTCTTTTACTATTATCTGATTTCTTTAAGCGTCACACAAAGTTTAATATAAACATTAAGAGAGTGATGCGAAATGTGGGTAAATGTTGCGCGACTGTGGCATGTGGCAGGAGTTAACTTTGTGTGGCATTGAGAGTTCACTTATTAAGATAAAGAATTTCTGCTTTTGACTTAATGACTTAATCAGCCCAGTCAAAGTAGAATAATTTCATTTTTGCTTTTAAGTTATTCTTAATTAAGGAATTTATGCTTAGCATTTTATATTCTTTCTTTTTTTTTTAGTTTCCTTCATTTTTATCTCTCTCTCTCTTTCTGATTTCCCTTTTAATGAAATAAAGTAAAGACTTCCGGTCACGTGGGAAATATTTCGCGCCTTCTTATTTATTTTAGGATGCATTTCACCATATTTCTACTACTTAACTTAATATTCTACCAATTTATTGCAGCGGGGTAAAATTATCTTAATTATTTTCGTAAATATATTTAATTTCATAAAATAATGAAAGTTTTTTTTTTAAATTTGAATTATATGAATCTCCGATATATACAGCAGAATGATGGCCATTGACTTTGGCATCAGCTTTGGCGCGTATAACAACTAAGATTCTCAATAAACCGCGGCCCAATGTATTTTACTCTTCTCACATACTGAGATTGTAAATATGCAGTAGTTAGAATGTTTTCATAAAACGAACGTAGGATCTTTTAGTGATTGTCAAAACTATTAGCCATACCGTTAAGAGGGACTTTATTCGAAACACTGGACCTAGAATGACAGTTTAACATGTCTGAAGGATTAATCCTACCTGTGAGAAAACATCTAACTGTGTATTTCTAAATAATACTGCTTATATTCGTTTTTATTTTTTATAAATTCTCCCAGAACTGAAATATGTCATTTGGCTTGACGTAGAGGATCCAACAGTGATGCTAGGAATAAACATAAAAACACTGTTTTGTTCCATTGAATCAAAATATAGTGCTGACCAGAGATTAGAAAACTGCTGAATTTCATTAAATTCACATTTTGTTTTGTGACGAGCGGACAGATATCAAACAGGGGTCGAAAAGGGCGTGGCAATTTATAATGTATTCAATAAAAACAGAATCTCTCAGAGCTGAATATTTCCAATTTGGATTTCAGGATAAATGACATGTAATTCAAGGAAATATGAAGTCAAGTTGGATGTCAGTAAAAGCGACGATTTAAGTTAATGAAAGGAACCTGAAGACTAACTTCATCTTCCTCCAGTCTTTTGCCACTGTGTAATTTTTATTATTCTTTGAAAAAAAGAAATTCTATGAATTAAAAGTTTTTCTTTTACAAATTACATCTGAAGAGGACTGAAGAATGGATCAACCGATTCGTTATGTCGATAGCAAAAGTACAAAGAAGAGATGTCCGAAGAATTTTGACAGTATTGATGACTTAATCCATGGATTAGAACTTAGGAAACTCCAAGCATTACAAATAAGATTCTAGAGAATCTTTCTAGGTACATCTTTCACATGAACTACATTACAAATGACGAGAAAAAAGCCGAATGGAAAATCACTGGCAATAAGAGAAATTTGAAAATGTTATGGTCATGTCAAAAGACCAATTATCCTTCCAATAAAAATCCTGCCAGGTGTCACGTCAGGTAAAGAAATAAGTAGACATGAGCTTATAACACCATTTAGTACAGAGACGCAGATATTGGCATGCAACCGAGATACCTGGAGGGAACTGGTCAGTTGGTCAACATCGCAAGAATCCTACGACCACATCAGGACCCGTTACTGAGGATGGTGACAATAATTAAGGATTCTTCTTAAAATTATAGAAAATATAATAAAAGCTATTATGATCTTAGTAGATTAAAGTTTTATAGGATTTCTTATAATTAAAATTATAAAGAAAATAATATAAATATTTTTTCGTTTCGTTTTAATACACTTCGAAAGCAAATAAGTTGTAAATAACTCGAGAGAAGTGTTGATACGTCGAAACTATTGATATCCACAGTCTTTTAAGGTTACAGGACTAGCGACTAGTAAGGAAGACACATTTAGTAATGATATTAGTACCGGCAACTGTAATTTAACGATTGTCTGTAAGCATAATTTACCAGACAATTGACTTGAACGCCAGTTTTATCGATGGAACGGCAGCTTTATTGCTTCAAGCGCCCATTACTGAGTCATATAATAATGAAATGCCTTCAATTAGGAAATAAACTCTTCAGTACTCTTCTGACAAATGAGGCACAAATAATGTATACAGGTGTGTTTCCTACCTTTTTTTTCCCCTTCAACTTTCATTATATCTTTTCGTTTATAAGACAAGATTATTTCGACTTTTAAGTGAAATTTTCCATATTCTGCCATATTTACCTGTACGGAATAACTAATGTCACCGTCGTAATGTCAATTTCATGGGCTGGAATACACATGTCTTGTTTATACCAGAGCTTGATTCTTCTTGATAAGCAAGGAGGTCAAGTCTGCCCTATCTAAATCTACGTCTACACTATCACGGGATTTAATCGCCCGATCAACTTTTTGTTCACATGCCATTTGCACCGCTAATCTATCTAGATTGAACTGACGACTATAATCAGCAGCAAACTTTCTAATTTTTTTTTTATTTTAATTTGTCCCACAAGGCATTCCCAACCCCAGCCCCCGTCAGTTCCCGCAGTATCATTAGTAGCAGTTGGGCTTCGGAAATCTTGCTCAGCAAACAATGATCAGTTAAATTTCCAGTAGCCAGCCATCCTAGCCTTAGGCGTATTTAATTTTACACGGACTCGGATGAGTCTATAATCCAAATAAACTATATAGTTGGTAGGGACTTAGTTCGGAAGAGATATCTCTAAAGTACTGAAATGCTTTTGATAATCTGTCCAGATACTGTCTGGACAGCAAATCCTCCAGAAATGTTTTTATATATATTTTAATCTAACCGTGGCCGATTTTGATGCTTGTTTTTATTCTTGAAATCCTGTTCGTTATGCTTTCATTGCAGTTGTTACCCTAAATGATATTCCAAATAGTGATCATTTGTTGCAATGTCTTATACATTTAGACAAGCGACGCAAAAGAAAATAGACGAGAGAGAATTAACTGATATGAGGTCTCTCTCCTAATTGAAAGCAAATTGAGAAAAATCTACATCCGTCAATTGAATAAAGCGTTCGGTTCAAGATTCAAAAGGTCACCGACTACAACAAACACCTGGAAAACGCCGAAGAATGCAAAGGCGAAAACATGATTGTAAGAAACAAAAGAAGTGCACACATCCCAATAGAAAGGCGGTATCTGTCTATATTTCTGAAATGAGGTATTATTATTACTGTTAATTCCTCTCTGCAAGTTCTCCACTGCCTTAACCGAGTATTGAACACTGGATCTAACCAAAACTTTTATCCACTTATCCGGTTAAGGCAGTGGAGAACTTGGAGAGAGGAATTAACAGGAGATAACTGATAACTGACATCCATTAAACATGGCACGTGGAACTAGAACAGTCTACCCCAGTGAGCGAAATAAAGGGTTCAGTTCGACATTCCAACCATCTGAAGAAGGCTGGAGCGTACAACGGCCGAAACGTTGTGATAAATATGGCGACAATGAAGACAATAGTCCGAATAATGTGAATAGATTACATAATACTTCATCTCAGAAATATATACAGATATTGAAGGGCCTAAACGTTGTGATAAATATGGCTACAAAGATGAAGACAATAGTCCGAATAATGTAAATAGTGCAGATATCAAGCGATTGAATTTTAAATACATACAAATATATGCAACAGAAATGTATTTCGATAAATTAAGAATAGTTGTTTATATATTTTGAAAATAAAGACAACTTTCTGGAAAGGTTTTACAATTTACAAATATATTGACAAATGAGAGCGAAAAACTAAATGTTTCTATTTTTTTGCCTTCATTAAAAAACAATATTTTTGCTGGCCATCGGCCTTGTTGCGTGCATGGAAAATATTATCAGGTACATTTGTCCCGCAAAATAATATCTGGAAGACTCATGTGAGTCCGCGTAAAAAATGATCACAAGTCACGAAATTCAAACAAACAACAATTAATAAATGGATAAACAAAGCCTCTCATCTATTTTCTTTTGTGTCGCTTGTAACAAATGATCACTATTTGGAATATCATTCAGGGTAACAACTGCAATGAAAGGATAAAGAAAGAAATGACGTTGAAGTTATGACAGGTCAATACAATTTTAAGTCTGTGTCTCTGAAGTACTTACATGTTCCGTCTCTATCAGAGCGAAAGGGAACGTGTCTTTCCCTACCGAAAGCTAAAGGGTAAAGAGTAAGAGACATTCAAGTATAACGCCGCCTGTGATTATCGTCAGGGGGGCGCTAATCCACCAGTATTTCCTTTTTGATGTTCATTTCTCTCCTATTATTTCAATTTAATTCTTCCAGTTCAGAATATATATATAGGAAACGACAATTTTCTCTGTAACTAAATAGTAGCTCTGCTATATTCAGATACAAACTTTGTTGAAAAGATTTCTTTTGAAAAATAATTCCAATTAGAATTTAATGTGATCGATAGAGATTTAACCCACTAGAATTGCTACTGCATCTCTGGGTAGCAAGATGAAAACATGTTGTTCATGCGCAATGTATATAAAGTTATGCAGGAAATATTGCTAAAAAGAAAGATACATGTGATACAATCAATATTTCTTTACTAACAATTTTTTCCGTCTTTTACAAAAGAAAGGTAGTGAAAAAAAAATAGAACATTTAAAGAATTAAAACAAGTAAAGAAGAGATTGCATGAAAAAGTTTTTAATCGCTGGAAACTGACACGATCAAAATATATATTTATTAAGAGAAAATGAATTAACTTGTGATTAAAACTTGATAAAAATTTGATTCATTTTTAAATTAAAAATCATTCATCTCTGGTTTTATTCGTTTAATTTTTTAAAAAACACACCATGGAATTTGTTCTGGTTGCTTAGTCTGAAATCTTGTATGGACTTTATGCATCGTCTTAGAAATTTCTCTGAATCCAGTCAGAAATACATTTTCTTTTTTAAAAAAATCTTTTACACGGTTGCGTCCCTTGAGTCACTCTTTCTTCATATTGCTAATTAAAAAATCACATTCACAAAACTTAATCTTATCTTGGCCCTCGGGATAATGGAGGTAACGTTTAGAGAGTTTGTTTGGTTGTCCATTATGATTGAGTATTAAGTTTGCTCCACAGTGGGTGATCCATAATAGGGACTTTAGGGCAAGCTATACTTTAACCTCAAGGCAGCAATTAATCGTTTCACTTAAATGGGGAAGTTCATTTCCTGATAGGTATCCCCAAAATTGTAATGACAATATTAGCTTTTTCCCTATAAGGAAATATTTGACATTCATTGTCCGAGCTGCCAGTACTGCTTTCGGTTGGAATTTATAAAATCTTTCTCTTAAAAAAATTTAAGGAAAATAGGTTTCTCAAGTCCAGTCGGTGTTCACTCTCTTTTCAGTACTCGTGAGTTGGGGGTGGGGGATCCTTTCTAAATTTTTATTTGAAATAGTGTGTAATGTCAGCAGCTTCATTATATTCTCATCGAGTCACATGTTCTATCCATTTTAGTTGTTGCCACTGTTGGAAGTTCTTAATTGATGTAGTTTCTGTTATTTGGTATTGTTCTTTGTTTGTGATTCTGTAGTTCCAGTTCACAAGGTTCAAAGAAGTGTGCTCTTTGCCAAGACTCTTCATTCGCTCAAAGAATTTTTCACCATTGAAGACGTTGTATATTTCTCAATCGATTTGGCGTCATACATAACATCCATATGAAAATTTCGATCTGATGAAGGTATTTAAGGTGGAATATAGAAAGGTGTATCTTCATATTAATTACAACCTTCAGTGAAACCTAATACTGTGAGACAGGGTAGGTGCAAAGTTTCACTAAACTTACTCTCGTCTGGATTGAGGGAGGTAAGCAAAAGAGTTGCTTGTCTTGAAAATCAGCCTGCTTTCATTAACATTAGATCCCGACACGAAACATTTGCAACAACGTGGAAGACGGAGTATAACCAGGGTAGCAAAGATTTTTTTAATCAAGTATAATAAATGCCTCGCTACCTCCTGCTTTCAGGTCTGCTGGAAGTAATCATCTGTTGTTCCAGTTTTTAAGAACACTGCCGAACAATCCAACCTTTCCCATTATCACCTATTAACCTTCTACCTCTTTTGGGGAAACTCCTAGAGGCTCTAATCAATGCTAAATTGGTTCATCTCTCATTGCTGGGCCTTTTTTCTGACAAGCACTATGGCCTTTGTTTCTCCAGGTCAACTGCTGATATACTGATGCTAATTACAGAAAGAGTCAATCATGGTCTATATAAAACAGTGAACCCCAAGCTGTAGCATTGGACATATTGAAAGCCTTTCAAAGGGTTTGGCATACAGGTCTTCTCCACAAGCTGAAAAGTTACAGTCTCCAGACATTTTTGAATTGAGCCAGTCTTTCCTATCAAATCATGAAATGAAGGTTATCCTAAAACAGCCACTTATCTAGATCCTTTCATACTAACACAGGTGTACCCCAGGGCTCCATCCTTGGTCCTACTCTGTTTTTAATTTTCATTAATGAGCTTCCTGATGACATAAGCTTGCAATTTGGTACCTACACTGATGACACAACCATTTACTCTTGGCTCGATAGTAAGGATTATCAATCTAACAAGCTCAAAATGGCAGCTAATGTCTAAAACGTCCTTGAACTGTAGCAAAAATGGCTTGTTAATTTTAACGCCTGCAAAACTAAACTTCTGTCCATTAATCATATGAGAGACCATTTGGCTGATACTATCCTTCTGGAAATTGACCCGTTACACCTTCACGGGCTAACGTTCTCTGCTGACATGAAGTGGAGAGACTATATTGAGTCCATTGCAAATTCAGCTTCTAAGAAAGTAGGTTGACTATGTCGGGCGAGACAATTTTTCTCTCTATAATCTATCTTACATATAGATATGTGTAGTGGTAGGATCCACCTAATTTGCATAGTGGAGTACCGACCATATAAATATGGTTGGTACCGGGAAGACGAGAGAAGGAATCAAGAGATTCAATCCAGAGACTCTGCCCGACTGCGACTAAGTCAACCCATTCTCCAGGAACGGTCTTCCCAGAAATATACAAAAGACTATATGTAAATATTGTGTACACTTTCTTGTTTCAATACATTTTGTTCTAAGTATATTTTGTGTTGTATTATTATTCCATGCATTAGTCAAGTTTCAACAATATGTATGATACCTTTCGTCCATACTTAGAATATTGCTGCTACATATGACCCGGCGTCCCTGCTATATACCTTCAACTCCTTCATAAAATTTAAAGAAGAATCTGCAATATTATTGGTCCTGATATGGCGGCTCAGTTCCTTCACTTTCCTACTGCCCTAAGGTTGCCTCTCTATGTCTTTTATATAAATACTTTCATAGTAATTGTTCGAATGAGCTCTTCACTATGGAACCTAGAGTTTTTGAATTTAAGCACAGCACTAGATTGGTGTCAAGATCTCATCAATTTAAAGTTGAGCTGGCTAGATGTAGCTGTAAATTCTATGTTAAGTTTCTTCTCTCATACTTCTCACTTGTGGAACTCCCTTCCTTGTGTTTTAGTGGCATTTTTGCCTTGCTTGGGGTGATTCCGATTATATACATAGATGTAGTCATAAATTCTATATTAACAGTTTCTTTTCTTCTCACTTGCGGAACTCCCTTCCAGCTATTTACTTTTCAGTCAGTTTTAATCTGCAAAAATTTAAATGCAATGTCAATCACTATCAACTTTCCACCTGATTACTCTCTCCTCTTTTTGCTCATCATTAATGTTTCTGTTCCTAATTCTTCCACACCCTGTAAGCCCTTGTGTTTTAGTGGCATTTTTACCTTGCTTGGGGTGATTCCGATTTTTAGAAATGTTTTAAATTAATAAATTTCATAGTGTTTTTTGATATAAACGAAATTTTCTTTTTTTAATTTCTTATTCAGAATTTCAAAGACACTCTTTTAGTGTTTCTGCAGATGGGAATACTTTTACGGAATCGGTTGTTTTGGTTCCTTCTCCAAAAAACTTTCAGAAATATTTACTGACAGATTTTGTCCTGTAATAACATTTGAAAAGAAATCTCTCTTGAGACAGACACTCATGTCAGCTCGGCATAAGAACAAACCTGCTGTAAATAAAACTGGCATTTATCATTAAAACACAAATTCTACGCAGTCTTGTTAAATTTCTTCGCTTGTCAAGAAAAACCATTTTCGTGATAAGAGATCAGGAAAATCTCCGCCTTGAGACTCGTAAAATATTAGCGGCTTCAAGCGAGCGGTTTTATTCCGCTTTTTCGTTTCTAATGAGTTTAGCTTATTGTGGAATAACGAAAGCCAGAATGCCGAGAATCTTGATAGAAAGATTGTATTGGGCTCTTCTTTTATCCGGGGAGGGCCAACCCGTTTTAGAAATTAATCTCCAAAAGTCTAATATTGGACACTGATTACTGTCCTGATGGATTGCTTTCCACACTACAACCCCTTTCCCTACATCCGTCAGCAAGGCGTATGATCGGAAGATTCGAGCTATTGGGGAGCTTAGTACAACCTCTTAATTGCTGCTGTTCCTAGGTCCACCCTGTTAGGTTCCCCGAAAAATATGAGCCCCAAGAGAAACAGTACAGTTTTATAATGAAATGATCAGCACTCCGACACTAAAAAAATACATTTATTAATAAAATTAACAAAAATCTATTTTATATTCTACAAACTATATATCTAAAAAATAACCCAATTTATCTCGAAAGTATCAAATTTTGGACAAAATATCTATTTGAAGGCATAAAATCGCGTAGAATATATTAAGATTTCGGCATTAAATAAACCATCGACGTGTTGATGCCGTTAAACAAAATTAACGAACCAACCAGTCACCCCTTTCCCGCAGTCAAAACGTTGCTACCTTCTCGTTGCTTAGTTGCACTAGTTCAGATTTTTACAGCTAGGACCCACCATGGCACGTACGAAGGATCGACCACATTCTCCTTCCTTTCATATTCTACTGTCGAGGACAAAGTTCCAATTATACAGTTTCATAATCAGAAGAACATTGCGAGGTATGATGCAAAATTATGGGCTCCAAGTGCTTTAATCTTTTTCTTCTTAACATTTGATAGCTTTTTTTAAGCATCACCCTCATTTTAAGATTAAGAGAGAGCTGCCAAATGTGCGTAAATGTTGCGCGACTGTGTCATGTGGGACGTACTGCTACCCATTAGCAAGCGCCCTGTTTGCGACTCGCAGTTGTCAATTCGAAAGGCAACTAAGGCCAAAGTCACAGCCGCCCGCGA
The DNA here is from genome assembly GCA_903632075.3 of Acanthosepion pharaonis. NCBI lineage: Eukaryota > Metazoa > Mollusca > Cephalopoda > Sepiida > Sepiidae > Acanthosepion > Acanthosepion pharaonis. Next base: position 63,586 of record CAHIKZ030000361.1, on the reverse strand, counting down.
CGACCAGCATGTTTGGCGCGTCCGGCTAGCCGCTGTTTGCGATTCTGGACGAAAAATTATTGCATTCAAAAAGCCTCAACGTGTCGAACTCCCGAGAGGGTGCTTTCCCGATCACTATAATCTTAACCTCTCCAAGTCGAAGGTTAACTGTTATTTATCGTCATAATGTGCAATCTCTTGCAACAATCCTCTACCTCCATGATTCTCAACTTTTTTTTCCCCAATGCACCCTTTTCACCATAGGTCAGAACGTTCTACTCACAGTTTACCAAGATTTTCTAATGTAAATGGTGCATTCCAAATAATATGCATATATTATTGAAAATCTTTATTTTTTTCTTCATATTAGTACTTATACATTTACCTGGATTATTATTTTAGAAAAGAGAGATTTATTTTTTTTTACATGCATATTGGGCTCCAAATAATGTAAATAAAAAAAAAACTAAAAAAAAAAATTCTACTTTGAGTGGCTCTTGGGTCTGGCATTAGGTAAACAATAGTAAAATATAATAATTCAGCTAGAAAATCTGTCTTTCTTTGAGGTATTTGCGAAACGTAGCTAAGTGCATAACATGACTAAATTATCAGTTCGATATTTCTGCGCCAACTTCAAAATCAATCTTTCAAAACTCAGACTTGAATATTAATCGTTAGCTTTCTGGAACCCAATACAAGAAAACAGCTGTTAAGCACACGTCTCTACTCTTTGTCCGTTCTACTCCAGTCTCTTGCTCTACCTACTTTTTTGTCCACTGACGCTTTGGTAGATCGACAACTGCTCAAATATATGCATTCAGTCTGTGCATTAAAGCTGAAACGGCTAAAAACTTTTTGGATGTAATTTTGTTAGAAACTTCAACGTTATTCGTTCTCGGTGTTAATGGGTTGGAAGATTTACTTTAGTCTAAAAAGGGAGTCGACATTCGCTGCTGGACACCTTTCAATCCAAAATTATAGCCTGCAGGCAGATTTTTAGAGAAAGCAGCTAATGAATAACCTGCAATATTCGATTTTTTATTTTGTTATTTACAGGCTGACCTAAAAGAAACGCCTTTTTGATAAAAGTCTGATTGAAAAACTAAATTTGTGTTTCAGATTTCTTTCAGGAAATTAAAAAATAAATCTCCTGTAACAATGAAAAAGGTCGCCTAGCCATGGAGCAAGATTTATCAAATACGTTTTACAGTTTAATACAAGCACTTCATATATGTAATATTGACTCATAATCAGACAATAATAATTATTCAGTAAGCTTGTTAACCATGACACAATGATTCGGTACCTCTGATTAAGCTGTTAAAGATTATTACAATGATTGAGCAATTGAAATCAAGTATTTTTTATATTACATATTTAGATTTTGTCGTCCTGGGTATGACGATGAATTATATTCGAGAGAAAATCTCGGATCACGAAATTTGAGGAGCGTAGAACGATTTCTTCTGTTGTTCCTAAGTCCACGATGACCTGGGGAAATAGAACCTGTCGTGATGGATTGTTTTTCACACTACAACACCAACATCCGTCAGAAAGGCGTATGAGCGGGAGATTGGAGCTATTGAAGAGCTTATTACAACCTCTTGAACTGCTGCTGTTCCTAGGAACACCATGACCTGGGGTTGTAGCACCTGTCGTGATGGATTGTTTTTTACACTACATCCCCAACATTGGTCAGAAAGGCGTATGAGCGGGAGATTGGAGCTATTGAAGAGCTTAGTACAACATCTTGAACTGCTGCTGATCATAGGTCCATCATGACCTGCAGTTGTAGCACCTGTCGTGATGGATTGTTTTTCACACTACAACACCAATATCCATCAGCAAGGCGTATGACCGGGAGATTGGAGCTATTGAAGAGCTTAGTACAACATCTTTAAATGCTGCTGTTCTTAGGTCCATCATGAACTGGGGTTGTAGCACCTGTCGTAATGGATTGTTTTTTACACTACATCCCCAACATCCGTCAGAAAGGCGTATGACCGGGAGATTGGAGCTATTGAAGAGCTTAGTACAACCTCTTTAACTGCTGCTGTTCCTAGGTACACCATGAACTGGGGTTGTAGCACCTGTCGTAATGGATAGTTTTTTCACACTACAACACCAACATCCATCAGCAAGGCGTATGACCGGGAGATTGGAGCTATTGAAGAGCTTAGTACAACACTCTTTAACAGCTGCTGTTCTTAGGTCCATCATGAACTGGGGTTGTAGCACCTGTCGTGATGGATTGTTTTTCACACTACAACCCCACATCCGTCAGAAAGGCGTATGACCGGGAGATTGGAGCTATTGAAGAGCTTGGTACAAACTCTTTAAATGCTGCTGTTCCTAGGTCCACCATGACCTGGGTTTGTAGCACCTGTCGTGATGGATTGTTTTTTCAACACAACATCCGTCAAAAGGCCCCTAAAGAGCATCCGTCAGAAATGGCGTATCCACCATGAACTGCACCTGGGATTGATTGTTTTCACACTACAACCCAACATCCGTCAGAAAGGCGTTGGAGCTATTGAAGAGCTTAGTACAACCTCTTTAAATGCTGCTGTTCCTAGGTCCATCATGAACTGGGGTTGTAGCACCTGTCGTGATGGATTGTTTTCACACTACAACCCAACATCCGTCAGAAAGGCGTATGAGCGAGAGATTGGAGCTATTGAAGAGCTTAGTACAACCTCTTTAACTGCTGCTGTTCCTAGGTCCACCATGAACTGCGGTTGTAGCACCTGTCGTAATGGATTGTTTTTCACACTACAACCCCAACATCCGTCAGCAAGGCGTATGACCGGGAGATTGGAACTATTGAAGAGCATGATACAACCTCTTTAACTGCTGCTGGTCCTAGGTCCATCATGAACTGGGGTAGTAGCACCTGTCGTGATGGATTGTTTTTCACACTACAACCCAAACATCCGTCAGAAAGGCGTATGAGCGGAGATTGGAACTATTGAAGAGCATGATACAACCTCTTTAAATGCTGCTGTTCCTAGGTCCACCATGAACTGGGGTAGTAGCACCTGTCGTGATGGATTGTTTTTCACACTACAACCCAAACATCCGTCAGAAAGGCGTATGAGCGGGAGATTGGAGCTATTGAAGAGCTTAGTACAACCTCTTTAAATGCTGCTGTTCCTAGGTCCACCATGAACTGGGGTTGTAGCACCTGTCGTGATGGATTGTTTTTCACACTACAACCCAACATCCGTCAGAAAGGCGTATGAGCGAGAGATTGGAGCTATTGAAGAGCTTAGTACAACCTCTTTAACTGCTGCTGTTCCTAGGTCCACCATGAACTGCTGTTGTAGCACCTGTCGTAATGGATTGTTTTTCACACTACAACACCAACATCCGTCAGCAAGGCGTATGACCGGGAGATTGGAGCTATTGAAGAGCTTAGTACAAGTTCTTGAACTGCTGCTGTTCCTAGGTACACCATGACCTGGGGTAGTAGCACCTGTCGTAATGGAGTGTTTTTAACACTACAACACCAACATGCGTCAGAAAGGCGTATGAGCGGGAGATTGGAGCTATTGAAGAGCTTAGTACAACCTCTTGAACTCCTGCTCTTCCTAGGTCCACCATGAACTGGGGTTGTAGCACCTGTCGTGATGGATTGTTTTTCACGCTACAACCCCAACATCCGTCATCAAGGAGTATGAGCGGGAGATTGGAGTTATTGAAGAGCTTAGTACAACATCTTTAACTGCTGCTGTTCCTAGGTCCACGATTACCTGGGGTTGTAGCACCTGTCGTGATGGATTTTTTTCACGCTACAACCCCAACATCCGTCATCAAGGTGTATGAGCGGGAGTTTGGAGCTATTGAAAAACTTAGTACAAGCTCTTTAACTACTGCTGTTCCTAGGTCCACAATGACCTTGCGTTGTAGCACCTGTCGTGATGGATTGTTTTTCACACTACAACACCAACATCCGTGAGAAAGGCGTATGACCGGGAGATTGGAGCTATTGAAGAGCTTAGTACAACCTCTTTAACTGCTGCTGTTCCTAGGTCCACCATGACCTGGGGTAGTAGCACCTGTCGTAATGGATTGTTTTTAACACTACAACACCAACATGCGTCAGAAAGGCGTATGAGCGGGAGATTGGAGCTATTGAAGAGCTTAGTACAACCTCTTGAACTCCTGCTCTTCCTAGGTCCACCATGACCTGGGGTTGTAGCACCTGTCGTGATGGATTGTTTGTCACACTACAACCCCAACATTCGTCAGAAAGGGGTATGTGCGGGAGATTGGAGGTATTAAAGAGCTTAGTACAACTTCTTTAACTGCTGCAGTACCTAGGTCCACGATTACTTGGGTTTGTAGTACCTGTCGTGATGGATTGTTTTTCACGTTACAACCCCAACATCCGTCATCAAGGAGTATGAGCGGGAGATTGGAGTTATTGAAGAGCTTAGTACAACATCTTTAACTGCTGCTGTTCCTAGGTCCACGATTACCTGGGGTTGTAGCACCTGTCGTGATGGATTGTTTTTCACGCTACAACCCCAACATCCGTCATCAAGGTGTATGAGGGGGAGTTTGGAGCTATTGAAAAACTTAGTACAACCTCTTTAACTACTGCTGTTCCTAGGTCCACCATGACCTTGCGTTGTAGCACCTGTCGTGATGGATTGTTTTACACATTACAACACCAACATCCGTCAGATAGGCGTATGACCGGGAGATTGGAGCTATTGAAGAGCTTGGTACAACCACTTTAACTGCTGTGGTTCCTAGTTAACTAATGACCTGGTTTTGTAGCACCTGTCTTAATGGATTGTTTTACACACTACAACACCAACATCCGTCAGATAGGCGTATGAGCGGGAGATTGGAGCTTTTGAAGAGCTTAGTACAACCTCTTGAACTGCTGCTGTTCCCATGTCCACCATGATCTGGCGTTGTAACATCCGTCGCGATGGATTGTTTTTCACACTACAACCCCAACATCCGTCAGCAAGGAGTATTGTCGATTGGAGCTATTGAAAAGCTCAACCTCTTTAACTGCTGCTGTTCCTTGTTGTAGCACCTGTCGTGATGGATTGTTTTTCACACTACAACACCAACATCCGTGAGAAAAAGCGTATGACCGGGAGATTGGAGCTATTGAAGAGCTTAGTACAACCTCTTTAACTGCTGCTGTTCCTAGGTCCACCATGACCTGGGGTTGTAGCACCTAGCACCTGTCGTAATGGATTGTTTTTAACACTACAACACCAACATGCGTCAGAAAGGCGTATGAGCGGGAGATTGGAGCTATTGAAGAGCTTAGTACAACCTCTTGAACTCCTGCTCTTCCTAGGTCCACCATGAACTGGGGTTGTAGCACCTGTCGTGATGGATTGTTTGTCACACTACAGCCCCAACATTCGTCAGAAAGGGGTATGTGCGGGAGATTGGAGGTATTAAAGAGCTTAGTACAACTTCTTTAACTGCTGCAGTACCTAGGTCCACGATTACTTGGGTTTGTAGTACCTGTCGTGATGGATTGTTTTTCACGTTACAACCCCAACATCCGTCATCAAGGAGTATGAGCGGGAGATTGGAGTTATTGAAGAGCTTAGTACAACATCTTTAACTGCTGCTGTTCCTAGGTCCACGATTACCTGGGGTTGTAGCACCTGTCGTGATGGATTGTTTTCACGCTACAACCCCAACATCCGTCATCAAGGTGTGTATGAGGGGAGTTTGGAGCTATTGAAAACTTAGTACAACCTCTTTAACTACTGCTGTTCCTAGGTCCACCATGACCTTGCGTTGTAGCACCTGTCGTGATGGATTGTTTTACATTACAACACCAACATCCGTCAGATAGGCGTATGACCGGGAGATTGGAGCTATTGAAGAGCTTGGTACAACCACTTTAACTGCTGTGGTTCCTAGTTAACCAATGACCTGGTTTTGTAGCACCTGTCTTAATGGATTGTTTTACACACTACAACACCAACATCCGTCAGATAGGCGTATGAGCGGGAGATTGGAGCTTTTGAAGAGCTTAGTACAACCTCTTGAACTGCTGCTGTTCCCATGTCCACCATGATCTGTCGTTGTAACATCCGTCGCGATGGATTGTTTTTCACACTACAACCCCAACATCCGTCAGCAAGGAGTATTGTCGATTGGAGCTATTGAAAAGCTTAGTACAACCTCTTTAACTGCTGCTGTTCCTAGGTCCATCATGACCTGGGGTTGTAGCACCTGTCGTGATGGATTGTTTTTCACACTACAACCCAACATCCGTCAGCAAGGCGTATGACCGGGAGATTGGAGTTACTGAAGAGCTTAGTACAACCTCTTTAACTGCTGCTTTTCCTAGGTCCAACATGAACTGGGGTTGTAGCACCTGTCGTGATGGATTGTTGTTCACACTACAACCCAACATCCGTCAGAAAGGCGTATGAGCGGGAGATTGGAGCTATTGAAGAGCTTAGTACAACCTCTTTAACTGCTGCTGTTCCTAGGTCCACCATGAACTGGGGTTGTAGCACCTGTCGTGATGGATTGTTTTTCACACTACAACCCCAACATCCGTCAGAAAGGCGTATGAGCGGGAGATTGGAGCTATTGAAGAGCTTGGTACAACCACTTTAACTGCTGCTGTTCCTAGTTACACCATGAACTGGTGTTGTAGCATCTGTCGTAATGGATTGTTTTTCACACTACAACCCCAACATCCGTCAGAAAGGCGTATGAGCGGGAGATTGGAGCTATTGAAGAGCTTAGTACAACCTCTTTAAATGCTGCTGTTCCTAGGTCCACCATGAACTGGGGTTGTAGCACCTGTCGTGATGGATTGTTTTTCACACTACAATTCCAACATCCGTCAGAAAGGCGTATGAGCAGGAGATTGGAGCTATTGAAGAGCTTAGTACAACCTCTTTAAATGCTGCTGTTCCTAGGTCCACCATGAACTGGGGTTGTAGCATCTGTCGTGATGGATTGTTTTTCACACTACAACTCCAACATCCGTCAGAAAGGCGTATGAGCGAGAGATTGGAGCTATTGAAGAGCTTAGTACAACCTCTTTAACTGCTGCTGTTCCTAGGTCCATCATCAACTGGGGTTGTAGCACCTGACGTAATGGATTGTTTTTCACACTACAACACCAACATCCGTCAGCAAGGCGTATGACCGGGAGATTGGAGCTATTGAAGAGCTTGGTACAACCTCTTTAACTGCGGCTGTTCCTAGGTACACCATGACCTGGGTTTGTAGCACCTGTCGCAACGGATTGTTTTACACACTACAAACCCAACATCCGTCAGAAAGGCGTATGAGCGGGAGATTGGAGCTATTGAAGAGCTTAGTACAACCTCTTTAACTGCTGCTGTTCCTAGGTTCATCATGAACTGGGGTTGTAGCACCTGTCGTAATGGATAGTTTTTCACACTACAACCCCAACATCCGTCAGCAAGGCGTATGACCGGGAGATTGGAGCTATTGAAGAGCTTAGTACAACCTCTTTAACTGCTGCTGTTCCTAGGTCCATCATGAACTGGGGTTGTAGCACCTGTCGTAATGGATTGTTTTTCACACTACAACACCAACATCCGTCAGCAAGGCGTATGACCGGGAGATTGGAGCTATTGAAGAGCTTGGTACAACCTCTTTAACTGCTGCTGTTCCTAGGTACACAATGACCTGGGTTTGTAGCACATGTCGTGATGGATTGTTGTTCACACTACAACCCAACATCCGTCAGAAAGGCGTATGAGCGGGAGATTGGAGCTATTGAAGAGCTTAGTACAACCTCTTTAACTGCTGCTGTTCCCATGTCCACCATGACCTGGCGTTGTAACATCCGTCGCAATGGATTGTTTTTCACACTACAACCCCAACATCCGTCAGCAAGGAGTATTGTCGATTGGAGCTATTGAAAAGCTTAGTACAACCTCTTTAACTGCTGCTGTTCCTAGGTCCATCATGACCTGGGGTTGTAGCACCTGTCGTGATGGATTGTTTTTCACACTACAACACCAACATCGGTCAGAAAGGCGTATGAGCGGGAGATTGGAGCTATTGAAGAGCTTAGTACAACCACTTTAACTGCTGCTGTTCCTAGGTCCACCATGAACTGGGGTTGTAGCACCTGTCGTGATGGATTGTTTTTGACACTACAACCCCAACATCCGTCAGAAAGGCGTATGAGCGGGAGATTGGAGCTATTGAAGAGCTTAGTACAAACACTTTAACTGCTGCTGTTTCTAGGTCCACCATGAACTGGGGTTGTAGCACCTGTCGTGATGGATTGACTTTCGCACTACAACCCAATCATCCGTCAGAAAGGCGTATGAGCGGGAGATTGGAGCTATTGAAGAGCTTAGTACAACCTCTTTAAATGCTGCTGTTCCTAGGTCCACCATGAACTGGGGTTGTAGCACCTGTCGTCGATGGATTGTTTTTTCACACTACAACCCCAACATCCGTCAGAAAGGCGTATGAGCGGGAGATTGGAGCTATTGAAGAGCTTAGTACAACCTCTTTAACTGCTGCTGTTCCTAGGTCCATCATCAACTGGGGTTGTAGCTCCTGACGTAATGGATTGTTTTTCACACTACAACACCAACATCCGTCAGCAAGGCGTATGACCGGGAGATTGGAGCTATTGAAGAGCTTGGTACAACCTCTTTAACTGCGGCTGTTCCTAGGTACACCATGACCTGATTTTGTAGCACCAGTCGTAATGGATTGTTTTACACTCTACAAACCCCACATCCGTCAGAAAGGCGTATGAGCGGGAGATTGGAGCTATTGAAGAGCTTAGTACAACCTCTTTAACTGCTGCTGTTCCTAGGTCCATCATGAACTGGGGTTGTAGCACCTGTCGTAATGGATTGTTTTTCACACTACAACCCCAACATCCGTCAGCAAGGCGTATGACCGGGAAATTGGAGCTATTGAAGAGCTTAGTACAACCTCTTTAAATGCTGCTGTTCCTAGGTACACCATGACCTGGGTTTGTAGCACCTGTCGTAAAGGATTGTTTTACACACTACAACCCCAACAACCGTCAGAAAGGCGTATGAGCGGGAGATTGGAGCTATTGAAGAGCTTAGTACAACCTCTTTAACTGCTGCTGTTCCTAGGTCCACCATGAACTGGGGTTGTAGCAACTGTCGTAATGGATTGTTTTTCACACTACAACACCAACATCCGTCAGCAAGGCGTATGAACGGGAGATTGGAGCTATTGAAGAGCTTGGTACAACCTCTTTAACTGCTGCTGTTCCTAGGTACACCATGACCTGGGTTTGTAGCACCTGTCTTAATGGATTGTTTTACACACTACAAAATCCGTCAGAAAGGCGTATGATCGGGAGATTGGAGCTATTGAAGAGCTTAGTACAACCTCTTTAACTGCTGCTGTTCCTAGGTCCACCATGAACTGGGGTTGTAGCACCTGTCGTAATGGATTGTTTTTCACACTACAACAGCAACATCCGTCAGCAAGGCGTATGACCGGGAGATTGGAGCTATTGAAGAGCTTGGTACAACCTCTTTAACTGCTGCTGTTCCTAGGTACACCATGACCTGGGTTTGTAGCACCTGTCGTAATGGATTGTTTTACACACTACAACATCAACATCCGTCAGAAAGGCGTATGAGCGGGAGATTGGAGCTATTGAAGAGCTTAGTACAACCTCTTTAACTGCTGCTGTTCCTAGGTCCACCATGAACTGGGGTTGTAGCACCTGTCGTAATGGATTGTTTTTCACACTACAACACCAACATCCGTCAGCAAGGCGTATGACCGGGAGATTGGAGCTATTGAAGAGCTTGGTACAACCTCTTTAACTGCGGCTGTTCCTAGGTACACCATGACCTAGGTTTGTAGCACCTGTCGTAATGGATTGTTTTACACTCTACAAACCCAACATCCGTCAGAAAGGCGTATGAGCGGGAGATTGGAGCTATTGAAGAGCTTAGTACAACCTCTTTAACTGCTGCTGTTCCTAGGTCCATCATGAACTGGGGTTGTAGCACCTGTCGTAATGGATTGTTTTTCACACTACAACACCAACATCCGTCAGCAAGGCGTATGACCGGGAGATTGGAGCTATTGAAGAGCTTAGTACAACCTCTTTAAGTGCTGCTGTTCCTAGGTCCATCATGAACTGGGGTTGTAGCACCTGTCGTAATGGATTGTTTTTCACACTACAACACCAACATCCGTCAGCAAGGTGTATGACCGGGAGATTGGAGCTATTGAAGAGCTTGGTACAACCTCTTTAACTGCTGCTGTTCCTAGGTACACCATGACCTGGGTTTGTAGCACCTGTCGTAATGGATAGTTTTACACACTACAACACCAACATCCGTCAGAAAGGCGTATGAGCGGGAGATTGGAGCTATTGAAGAGGTAGGTACAATCTCTTTAACTGCTGCTGTTCCTAGGTCCACCATGAACTGGGGTTGTAGCAACTGTCGTAATGGATTGTTTTTCACACTACAACACCAACATCCGTCAGCAAGGCGTATGAACGGGAGATTAGAGCTATTGAAGAGCTTGGTACAACCTCTTTAACTGCTGCTGTTCCTAGGTACACCATGACCTGGGTTTGTAGCACCTGTCGTAATGGATTGTTTTACACACTACAACATCCGTCAGAAAGGCGTATGATCGGGAGATTGGAGCTATTGAAGAGCTTAGTACAACCTCTTTAACTGCTGCTGTTCCTAGGTCCACCATGAACTGGGGTTGTAGCACCTGTCGTAATGGATTGTTTTTCACACTACAACAGCAACATCCGTCAGCAAGGCGTATGACCGGGAGATTGGAGCTATTGAAGAGCTTGGTACAACCTCTTTAACTGCTGCTGTTCCTAGGTACACCATGACCTGGGTTTGTAGCACCTGTCGTAATGGATTGTTTTACACACTACAACATCAACATCCGTCAGAAAGGCGTATGAGCGGGAGATTGGAGCTATTGAAGAGCTTAGTACAACCTCTTTAACTGCTGCTGTTCCTAGGTCCACCATGAACAGGGGTTGTAGCACCTGTCGTAATGGATTGTTTTTCACACTACAACACCAACATCCGTCAGCAAGGCGTATGACCGGGAGATTGGAGCTATTGAAGAGCTTGGTACAACCTCTTTAACTGCTGCTGTTCCTAGGTACACCATGACCTGGGTTTGTAGCACCTGTCGTAATGGATTGTTTTACACTACAAACCAACATCCGTCAGAAAGGCGTATGAGCGGGAGATTGGAGCTATTGAAGAGCTTAGTACAACCTCTTTAACTGCTGCTGTTCCTACCATCATGAACTGGGGTTGTAGCACCTGTCGTAATTGTTTTTTCACATCCGTCCGTCAGCAAGGCGTATGACCGGGAGATTGGAGCTATTGAAGAGCTTAGTACAACCTCTTTAACTGCTGCTGTTCCTAGGTCCATCATGAACTGGGGTTGTAGCACCTGTCGTAATGGATTGTTTTTCACACTACAACACCAACATCCGTCAGAAAGGCGTATGACCAAAGATTGGAGCTATTGAAGAGCTTAGTACAACCTCTTTAACTGCTGCTGTTCCTAGGTCCACCATGAACTGGGGTTGTAGCACCTGTCGTAATGGATTGTTTTTCACACTACAACACCAACATCCGTCAGAAAGGCGTATGACCGGGAGATTGGAGCTATTGAAGAGCTTGGTACAACCTCTTTAACTGCTGCTGTTCTGTAGGTCCACCATGAACTGGGTTTGTAGCACCTGTCGTAATGGATTGTTTTTCACACTACAACACCAACATCCGTCAGAAAGGCGTATGAGCAAAGATTGGAGCTATTGAAGAGCTTAGTACAACCTCTTTAACTGCTGCTGTTCCTAGGTCCACCATGAACTGGGGTTGTAGCACCTGTCGTAATGGATTGTTTTCACCTGTCTACAACACCAACATCCGTCAGAAAGGCGTATGAGCGGGAGATTGGAGCTATTGAAGAGCATTAGTACAACCTCTTTAACTGCTGCTGTTCTAGGTCCACCATGAACTGGGGTTGTAGCACCTGTCGTAATGGATTGTTTTTCACACTACAACACCAACATCCGTCAGCAAGGCGTATGACCGGGAGATTGGAGCTATTGAAGAGCTTGTAGCTAACTGCTGCTGTTCCTAGGTCCACCATGAACTGGGGTTAGTCCTGTCGTAATGGATTGTTTTTCCTCTTTAACACCAACATCCGTCAGAAAGGCGTATGAGCGTTGGAGCCTTGAAGGTCCAACCTCTTTAACTGAACCTGGTCCACCATGAACTGGGGTTGTAGCACCTGTCGTAATGGATTGTTTTCACACTACAACACCAACATCCGTCAGCAAGGCGTATGACCGGGAGATTGGAGCTATTGAAGAGCTTGGTACAACCTCTTTAACTGCTGCTGTTCCTAGGTACACCATGACCTGGGTTTGTAGCACCTGTCGTAATGGATTGTTTTTTCACACTACAACACCAACATCCGTCAGAAAGGCGTATGAGCGGGAGATTGGAGCTATTGAAGGCTTAGTACAACCTCTTTAACTGCTGCTGTTCCTAGGTCCATCATGAACTGGGGTTGTAGCACCTGTCGTAATGGATTGTTTTTCACACTACAACACCAACATCCGTCAGCAAGGCGTATGACCGGGAGATTGGAGCTATTGAAGAGCTTGGTACAACCTCTTTAACTGCTGCTGTTCCTAGGTACACCATGACCTGGGTTTGTAGCACCTGTCGTAATGGATTGTTTTTTTCACTACAACACCAACATCCGTCAGAAAGGCGTATGAGCGGGAGATTGGAGCTATTGAAGAGCTTTAGTACAACCTCTTTAACTGCTGCTGTTCCTAGGTCCACCATGAACTGGGGTTGTAGCACCTGTCGTAATGGATTGTTTTTCACACTACAACACCAACATCCGTCAGCAAGGCGTATGACCGGGAGATTGGAGCTATTGAAGAGCGTACAACCTCTTTAACTGCTGCTGTTCCTAGGTACACCATGACCTGGGGTTGTAGCACCTGTCGTAATGGATTGTTTTTCACACTGTCAGAAAGGCGTATGAGCGGGAGATTGGAGCTATTGAAGAGCTTAGTACAACCTCTTTAACTGCTGCTGTTCCTAGGTCCACCATGAACTCATTGTAGCACCTGTCGTTGGATTGTTTTCACACTACAACCCAACATCCGTCAGAAAGGCGTATGACCGGGAGATTGGAGCTATTGAAGAGCTTAGTACAACCTCTTTAACTGCTGCTGTTCCTAGGTCCACCATGAACTGGGGTTGTAGCACCTGTCGTGATGGATTGTTTTTCACACTACAACCCCAACATCCGTCAGAAAGGCGTATGAGCGGGAGATTGGAGCTATTGAAGAGCTTAGTACAACCTCTTTAACTGCTGCTGTTCCTAGGTCCATCATGAACTGGGGTTGTAGCACCTGTCGTGATGGATTGTTTTTCACACTACAACACCAACATCCGTCAGCAAGGCGTATGACCGGGAGATTGGAGCTATTGAAGAGCTTATTACAACCTCTTTAACTGCTGCTGTTCCTAGGTACACCATGACCTGGGGTTGTAGCACCTGTCGTAATGGATTGTTTTTCACACTACAACACCAACATCCGTCAGAAAGGCGTATGAGCGGGAGATTGGAGCTATTGAAGAGCTTAGTACAACCTCTTTAACTGCTGCTGTTCCTAGGTCCATCCATGAACTGGGGTTGTAGCACCTGTCGTAATGGATTGTTTTTCACACTACAACACCAACATCCGTCAGCAAGGCGTATGACCGGGAGATTGGCTATTGAAGAGCTTGGTACAACCTCTTTAACTGCTGCTGTTCCTAGGTACACCATGACCTGGGTTTGTAGCTGTCGTAATGGATTGTTTTAAGTCAGGTAAAGGCGTATGAGCGGGAGATTGGAGCTAGTTTTAGTACAACCTCTTTAACTGCTGCTGTTCCTAAGGTCCATCATGAACTATGGGGGAGCTTTGAAGAGGCTTATTACCTCTTTAACTGCTGCTGTTCACCTGGGGTTGTCACCTGTCGTAATGGATTGTTTTTCACTACAACCCCAACATCCGTCAACAAGGCGTATGACCGGGAGATTGGAGCTATTGAAGAGCTTGGTACAACCTCTTTAACTGCTGCTGTTCCGGTCCATCATGAACTGGGGTTGTAGCACCTGTCGTAATGGATTGTTTTTCACAGCAACACCAACATCCGTCAGAAAGGCGTATGAGCAAAGATTGGAGCTATTGAAGAGCTTAGTACAACCTCTTTAACTGCTGCTGTTCCTAGGTCCACCATGAACTGGGGTTGTAGCACCTGTCGTAATGGATTGTTTTTTCACACTACAACACCAACATCCGTCAGCAAGGCGTATGACCGGGAGATTGGAGCTATTGAAGAGCTTGGTACAACCTCTTTAACTGCTGCTGTTCCTAGGTACACCATGACCTGGGTTTGTAGCACCTGTCGTAATGGATAGTTTTCACACTACAACACCAACATCCGTCAGAAAGGCGTATGAGCGGGAGATTGGAGCTATTGAAGAGCTTAGTACAACCTCTTTAACTGCTGCTGTTCCTAGGTCCACCATGAACTGGGGTTGTAGCACCTGTCGTAATGGATTGTTTTCACACTACAACACCAACATCCGTCAAAGGCGTATGACCGGGAGATTGGAGCTATTGAAGAGCTTGGTACAACCTCTTTAACTGCTGCTGTTCCTAGGTACACCATGACCTGGGTTTGTAGCACCTGTCGTAATGGATAGTTTTTCACACTACAACACCAACATCCGTCAGAAAGGCGTATGAGCGGGAGATTGGAGCTATTGAAGAGCTTAGTACAACCTCTTTAACTGCTGCTGTTCCTAGGTCCACCATGAACTGGGGTTGTAGCACCTGTCGTAATGGATTGTTTTTCACACTACAACACCAACATCCGTCAGAAGGCGTATGACCGGGAGATTGGAGCTATTGAAGAGCTTGGTACAACCTCTTTAACTGCTGCTGTTCCTAGGTACACCATGACCTGGGTTTGTAGCACCTGTCGTAATGGATTGTTTTCACACTACAACCCCAACATCCGTCAGAAAGGCGTATGAGCGGGAGATTGGAGCTATTGAAGAGCTTAGTACAACCTCTTTAACTGCTGCTGTTCCTAGGTCCACCATGAACTGGGGTTGTAGCACCTGTCGTAATGGATTGTTTTTCACACTACAACACCAACATCCGTCAGAAAGGCGTATGACCGGGAGATTGGAGCTATTGAAGAGCTTGGTACAACCTACAACCCCAACATCTTTAACTGCTGTCGCACCTGTCGTAATGGATTGTTTTCACACTACAACACCAACATCCGTCAGCAAGGCGTATGACCGGGAGATTGGAGCTTTGAAGAGCATGGTACAACCTCTTTAACTGCTGCTGTTCCTAGGTACACCATGACCTGGGTTTGTAGCACCTGTCGTAATGGATAGTTTTACACACAACACCAAACATCCGTCAGAAAGGCGTATGAGCGGGAGATTGGAGCTATTGGAGCTTAGTACAACCTCTTTAACTGCTGCTGTTCCTAGGTCCACCGTGAACTGGGGTTGTAGCACCTGTCGTAATGGATTGTTTTTCACACTAAAACACCAACATCCGTCAGCAAGGCGTATGACCGGGAGATTGGAGCTATTGAAGAGCTTGGTACAACCTCTTTAACTGCTGCTGTTCCTAGGTACACCATGACCTGGGTTTGTAGCACCTGTCGTAATGGATAGTTTTACACACTACAACACCAACATCCGTCAGAAAGGCGTATGAGCGGGAGATTGGAGCTATTGAAGAGCTTAGTACAACCTCTTTAACTGCTGCTGTTCCTAGGTCCATCATGAACTGGGGTTGTAACACCTGTCGTAATGGATTGTTTTTCACACTACAACACCAACATCCGTCAGCAAGGCGTATGACCGGGAGATTGGAGCTATTGAAGAGCTTGGTACAACCTCTTTAACTGCTGCTGTTCCTAGGTACACCATGACCTGGTGTTGCAGCACCTGTCGTGATGGATTGTTTTTCACACTACAACCCCAACATCCGTCAGAAAGGCGTATGAGCGGGAGATTGGAGCTATTGAAGAGCTTAGTACAACCTCTTTAACTGCTGCTGTTCCTAGGTCCTTCATGAACGGGGGTTGTAGCTCCTTTCGTGATGGATTTTTTTCACACTACAACCCAACATCCGTCAGAAAGGTGTATGAGCGGGAGATTGGAGCTATTGAAGAGCTTAGTACAACTTCTTTAACTGCTGCTGTTCCTAGGTCCACCGTGAACTGGGGTTGTAGCACCTGTCGTGATGGATTGTTTTTCACACTAAAACCCCAACATCCGTCAGAAAGGCGTATGAGCGGGAGATTGGAGCTATTGAAGAGCTTAGTACAACCTCTTTAACTGCTGCTGTTCCTAGGTCCTTCATAAACGGGGGTTGTAGCACCTGTCGTGATGGATTGTTTTTCACACTACAGCCCAACATCCGTCAGAAAGGCGTATGAGCGGGAGATTGGAGCTATTGAAGAGCTTAGTACAACTTCTTTAACTGCTGCTGTTCCTAGGTCCACCGTGAACTGGGGTTGTAGCACCTGTCGTGATGGATTGTTTTTCACACTACAACCCCAACATCCGTCAGAAAGGCGTATGACCGGGAGATTGGAGCTCTTGAAGAGCTTGGTACAACCTCTTTAACTGCTGCTGTTCCTAGGTACACCATGACCTGGGTTTGTAGCACCTGTCGTAATGGATAGTTTTACACACTACAACACCAACATCCGTCAGAAAGGCGTATGAGCGGGAGATTGGAGCTATTGAAGAGCTTAGTACAACCTCTTGAACTGCTGCTGTTCCTAGGTACACCGTGACCTGGGGTTGTAGCACCTGTCGTGATGGATCGTTTTTCACACTACAACACCAACATCCGTCAGCAAGGCGTATGAGCGGGAGATTGGAGCTATTGAAGAGCTTATTACAACCTCTTGAACTGCTGCTGATCATAGGTCCACCATGAACTGGGGTTGTAGCACCTGTCGTAATGGATTGTTTTTCACACTACAACACCAACATCCGTCAGCAAGGCGTATGACCGGGAGATTGGAGCTATTGAAGAGCTTGGTACAACCTCTTTAACTGCGGCTGTTCCTAGGTACACTATGACCTAGGTTTGTAGCACCTGTCGTAATGGATTGTTTTACACTCTACAAACCCAACATCCGTCAGAAAGGCGTATGAGCGGGAGATTGGAGCTATTGAAGAGCTTAGTACAACCTCTTTAACTGCTGCTGTTCCAAGGTCCCCCATGAACTCGGGTTGTAGCACCTGTTGTAATGGATTGTTTTTCACACTACAACCCCAACATCCGTCAGCAAAGCGTATGACCGGGCGATTGGAGCTATTGAAGAGCTTGGTACAACCTCTTTAACTGCTGCTGTTCCTAGGTCCATCATGAACTGGGGTTGTAGCACCTGTCGTAATGGATTGTTTTTCACACTACAACACCAACATCCGTCAGAAAGGCGTATGAGCAAAAGATTGGAGCTATTGAAGAGCTTAGTACAACCTCTTTAACTGCTGCTGTTCCTAGGTCCACCATGAACTGGGGTTGTAGCACCTGTCGTAATGGATTGTTTTTCACACTACAACACCAACATCCGTCAGCAAGGCGTATGACCGGGAGATTGGAGCTATTGAAGAGCATGGTACAACCTCTTTAACTGCTGCTGTTCCTAGGTACACCATGACCTGGGTTTGTAGCACCTGTCGTAATGGATAGTTTTACACACTACAACACCAACATCCGTCAGAAAGGCGTATGAGCGGAAGATTGGAGCTATTGGAGAGCTTAGTACAACCTCTTTAACTGCTGCTGTTCCTAGGTCCACCATGAACTGGGGTTGTAGCACCTGTCGTAATGGATTGTTTTTCACACTACAACACCAACATCCGTCAGCAAGGCGTATGATCGGGAGATTGGAGCTATTGAAGAGCTTGGTACAACCTCTTTAACTGCTGCTGTTCCTAGGTACACCATGACCTGGGTTTGTAGCACCTGTCGTAATGGATAGTTTTACACACTACAACACCAACATCCGTCAGAAAGGCGTATGAGCGGGAGATTGGAGCAATTGAAGAGCTTAGTACAACCTCTTTAACTGCTGCTGTTCCTAGGTCCATCATGAACTGGGGTTGTAGCACCTGTAGTAATGGATTGTTTTTCACACTACAACACCAACATCCGTCAGCAAGGCGTATGACAGGGAGATTGGAGCTATTGAAGAGCTTGGTACAACCTCTTTAACTGCTGCTGTTCCTAGGTACACCATGACCTGGGTTTGTAGCACCTGTCGTGATGGATTGTTTTCACACTACAACCCCAACATCCGTCAGAAAGGCGTATGAGCGGGAGATTGGAGCTATTGAAGAGCTTAGTACAACCTCTTTAACTGCTGCTGTTCCTAGGTCCTTCATGAACGGGGGTTGTAGCACCTGTCGTGATGGATTGTTTTCACACTACAACCCAACATCCGTCAGAAAGGCGTATGAGCGGGAGATTGGAGCTATTGAAGAGCTTAGTACAACTTTTTAACTGCTGCTGTTCCTAGGTCCACCGTGAACTGGGGTTGTCGCACCTGTCGTAATGGATTGTTTTCACACTACAACACCAACATCCGTCAGCAAGGCGTATGACCGGGAGATTGAGCTATTGAAGAGCATGGTACAACCTCTTTAACTGCTGCTGTTCCTAGGTACACCATGACCTGGGTTTGTAGCACCTGTCGTAATGGATAGTTTTACACACTACAACACCAACATCCGTCAGAAAGGCGTATGAGCGGGAGATTGGAGCTATTGGAGAGCTTAGTACAACCTCTTTAACTGCTGCTGTTCCTAGGTCCACCATGAACTGGGGTTGTAGCACCTGTCGTAATGGATTGTTTTTCACACTAAAACACCAACATCCGTCAGCAAGGCGTATGACCGGGAGATTGGAGCTATTGAAGAGCTTGGTACAACCTCTTTAACTGCTGCTGTTCCTAGGTACACCATGACCTGGTTTTGTAGCACCTGTCGTAATGGATAGTTTTACACACTACAACACCAACATCCGTCAGAAAGGCGTATGAGCGGGAGATTGGAGCTATTGAAGAGCTTAGTACAACCTCTTTAACTGCTGCTGTTCCTAGGTCCATCATGAACTGGGGTTGTAGCACCTGTCGTAATGGATTGTTTTTCACACTACAACACCAACATCCGTCAGCAAGGCGTATGACCGGGAGATTGGACCTATTGAAGAGCTTGGTACAACCTCTTTAACTGCTGCTGTTCCTAGGTACACCATGACCTGGGTTTGTAGCACCTGTCGTGATGGATTGTTTTTCACACTACAACCCCAACATCCGTCAGAAAGGCGTATGAGCGGGAGATTGGAGCTATTGAAGAGCTTAGTACAACCTCTTTAACTGCTGCTGTTCCTAGGTCCTTCAAGAACGGGGGTTGTAGCACCTGTCGTGTGGATTGTTTTTCACACTACAACCCAACATCCGTCAGAAAGTCGTATGAGCGGGAGATTGGAGCTATTGAAGAGCTTAGTACAACTTCTTTAACTGCTGCTGTTCCTAGGTCCACCGTGAACTGGGGTTGTAGCACCTGTCGTGATGGATTGTTTTTCACACTACAACCCCAACATCCGTCAGAAAGGCGTATGAGCGGGAGATTGGAGCTATTGAAGAGCTTAGTACAACCTCTTTAACTGCTGCTGTTCCTAAGTCCTTCATGAACGGGGGTTGTAGCACCTGTCGTGATGGATTGTTTTTCACACTACAACCCACCATCCGTCAGAAAGGCGTATGAGCGGGAGATTGGAGCTATTGAAGAGCTTAGTACAACTTTAACTGCTGCTGTTCCTAGGTCCACCGTGAACTGGGGTTGTAGCACCGGTCGTGATGGATTGTTTTTCACACTACAACCCCAACATCCGTCAGAAAGGCGTATGACCGGGAGATTGGAGCTCTTGAAGAGCTTGGTACAACCTCTTTAACTGCTGCTGTTCCTAGGTACACCATGACCTGGGTTTGTAGCACCTGTCGTAATGGATTGTTTTTAACACTACAACACCAACATCCGTCAGAAAGGCGTATGTGCGGGAGATTGGAGCTATTGAAGAGCTTAGTACAACCTCTTGGACTGCTGCTGTTCCTAGGTACACCGTGACCTGGCCTTGTAGCACCTGTCGTGATGGATCGTTTTTCACACTACAACACCAACATCCGTCAGAAAGGCGTATGAGCGGGAGATTGGAGCTATTGAAGAGCTTATTACAACCTCTTGAACTGCTGCTGATCATAGGTCCACCATGAACTGGGGTTGTAGCATCTGTCGTGATGGATTGTTTTTCACACTACAACCCCAACATCCGTCAGAAAGGAGTATGAGCGGGAGATTGGAGCTATTGAAGAGCTTAGTACAACCTCTTTAACTGCTGCTGTTCCTAGGTCCACCATGAACTGGGGTTGTAGCACCTGTCGTAATGGATTGTTTTTCACACTACAACAGCAACATCCGTCAGCAAGGCGTATGACCGGGAGATTGGAGCTATTGAAGAGCTTGGTACAACCTCTTTAACTGCTGCTGTTCCTAGGTACACCATGACCTGGGTTTGTAGCACCTGTCGTAATGGATTGTTTTACACACTACAACATCAACATCCGTCAGAAAGGCGTATGAGCGGGAGATTGGAGCTATTGAAGAGCTTAGTACAACCTCTTTAACTGCTGCTGTTCCCTAGGTCCACCATGAACTGGGGTTGTAGCACCTGTCGTAATGGATTGTTTTTCACACTACAACACCAACATCCGTCAGCAAGGCGTATGACCGGGAGATTGGAGCTATTGAAGAGCTTGGTACAACCTCTTTAACTGCGGCTGTTCCTAGGTACACCCATGACCTAGGTTTGTAGCACCTGTCGTAATGGATTGTTTTAAACTCTACAAACCCAACATCCGTCAGAAAGGCGTATGAGCGGGAGATTGGAGCTATTGAAGAGCTTAGTACAACCTCTTTAACTGCTGCTGTTCCTAGGTCCATCATGAACTGGGGTTGTAGCACCTGTCGTAATGGATTGTTTTTCACACTACAACCCCAAAATCCGTCAGCAAGGCGTATGACCGGGAGATTGGAGCTATTGAAGAGCTTAGTACAACCTCTTTAACTGCTGCTGTTCCTAGGTCCATCATGAACTGGGGTTGTAGCACCTGTCGTAATGGATTGTTTTTCACACTACAACACCAACATCCGTCAGCAAGTCGTATGACCGGGAGATTGGAGCTATTGAAGAGCTTGGTACAACCTCTTTAACTGCTGCTGTTCCTAGGTACACCATGACCTGGGTTTGTAGCACCTGTCGTAATGGATAGTTTTACACACTACAACACCAACATCCGTCAGAAAGGCGTATGAGCGGGAGATTGGAGCTATTGAAGAGGTTGGTACAATCTCTTTAACTGCTGCTGTTCCTAGGTCCACCATGAACTGGGCTTGTATCACCTGTCGTGATGGATTGTTTTTCACGCTACAACCCCAACATCCATCAGCAAGGCGTATGAGCGGGAGATTGGAACTATTGAAGAGCTTAGTACAACCTCTTTAACTGCTGCTGTTCCTAGGTCCACCATGAACTGGGGTTGTAGCAACTGTCGTAATGGATTGTTTTTCACACCACAACACCAACATCCGTCAGCAAGGCGTATGACCGGGAGATTGGAGCTATTGAAGAGCTTAGTACAACCTCTTTAACTGCTGCTGTTCCTAGGTCCATCATGAACTGGGGTTGTAGCACCTGTCGTAATGGATTGTTTTCACACTACAACACCAACATCCGTCAGCAAGTCGTATGACCGGGAGATTGGAGCCATTGAAGAGCTTGGTACAACCTCTTTAACTGCTGCTGTTCCTAGGTACACCATGACCTGGGTTTGTAGCACCTGTCGTAATGGATAGTTTTACACACTACAACACCAACATCCGTCAGAAAGGCGTATGAGCGGGAGATTGGAGCTATTGAAGAGGTAGGTACAATCTCTTTAACTGCTGCTGTTCCTAGGTCCACATGAACTGGGGTTTTAGCACCTGTCGTGATGGATTGTTTTTCACGCTACAACCCCAACATCCATCAGCAAGGCGTATGAGCGGGAGATTGGAGCTATTGAAGAGCTTAGTACAACCTCTTTAACTGCTGCTGTTCCTAGGTCCACCATGAACTGGGGTTGTAGCAACTGTCGTAATGGATTGTTTTTCACACTACAACACCAACATCCGTCAGCAAGGCGTATGACCGGGAGATTGGAGCTATTGAAGAGCTTGGTACAACCTCTTTAACTGCTGCTGTTCCTAGGTACACCATGACCTGGTTTTGTAGCACCTGTCGTAATGGATTGTTTTACACACTACAACACCAACATTCGTCAGAAAGGCGTATGAGCGGGAGATTGGAGCTATTGAAGAGCTTAGTACAACCTCTTTAACTGCTGCTGTTCCTAGGTCCACCATGAACTCGGGTTGTAGCACCTGTTGTAATGGATTGTTTTTCACACTACAACCCCAACATCCGTCAGCAAGGCGTATGACCGGGAGATTGGAGCTATTGAAGAGCTTGGTACAACCTCTTTAACTGCTGCTGTTCCTAGGTCCATCATGAACTGGGGTTGTAGCACCTGTCGTAATGGATTGTTTTTCACACTACAACACCAACATCCGTCAGAAAGGCGTATGAGCGAAAGATTGGAGCTATTGAAGAGCTTAGTACAACCTCTTTAACTGCTGCTGTTCCTAGGTCCACCATGAACTGGGGTTGTAGCACCTGTCGTAATGGATTGTTTTTCACACTACAACACCAACATCCGTCAGCAAGGCGTATGACCGGGAGATTGGAGCTATTGAAGAGCTTGGTACAACCTCTTTAACTGCTGCTGTTCCTAGGTACACCATGACCTGGGTTTGTAGCACCTGTCGTAATGGATAGTTTTACACACTACAACACCAACATCCGTCAGAAAGGCGTATGAGCGGGAGATTGGAGCTATTGAAGAGCTTAGTACAACCTCTTTAACTGCTGCTGTTCCATGTCCATCATGAACTGGGGTTGTAGCACCTGTCGTAATGGATTGTTTTTCACACTACAACACCAACATCCGTCAGCAAGGCGTATGACCGGGAGATTGGAGCTATTGAAGAGCATGGTACAACCTCTTTAACTGCTGCTGTTCCTAGGTACACCATGACCTGGGTTTGTAGCACCTGTCGTAATGGATAGTTTTACACACTACAACACCAACATCCGTCAGAAAGGCGTATGAGCGGGAGATTGGAGCTATTGGAGAGCTTAGTACAACCTCTTTAACTGCTGCTGTTCCTAGGTCCACCATGAACTGGGGTTGTAGCACCTGTCGTAATGGATTGTTTTTCACACTACAACACCAACATCCGTCAGCAAGGCGTATGACCAGGAGATTGGAGCTATTGAAGAGCTTGGTACAACCTCTTTAACTGCTGCTGTTCCTAGGTACACCATGACCTGGGTTTGTATCACCTGTCGTAATGGATAGTTTTACACACTACAACACCAACATCCGTCAGAAAGGCGTATGAGCGGGAGATTGGAGCTATTGAAGAGCTTAGTACATCCTCTTTAACTGCTGCTGTTCCTAGGTCCATCATGAACTGGGGTTGTAGCACCTGTCGTAATGGATTGTTTTTCACACTACAACACCAACATCCGTCAGCAAGGCGTATGACCGGGAGATTGGAGCTATTGAAGAGCTTGGTACAACCTCTTTAACTGCTGCTGTTCCTAGGTACACCATGACCTGGGGTTGTAGCACCTGTCGTGATGGATTGTTTTTCACACTACAACCCCAACATCCGTCAGAAAGGCGTATGAGCGGGAGATTGGAGCTATTGAAGAGCTTAGTACAACCTCTTTAACTGCTGCTGTTCCTAGGTCCTTCATGAACGGGGGTTGTAGCACCTGTCGTGGGATTGTTTTTCACACTACAACCCAATATCCGTCAGAAAGGCGTATGAGCGGAAGATTGGAGCTATTGAAGAGCTTAGTACAACTTCTTTAACTGCTGCTGTTCCTAGGTCCACCGTGAACTGGGGTTGTAGCACCTGTCGTGATGGATTGTTTTTCACACTAAAACCCCAACATCCGTCAGAAAGGCGTATGAGCGGGAGATTGGAGCTATTGAAGAGCTTAGTACAACCTCTTTAACTGCTGCTGTTCCTAGGTCCTTCATGAACGGGGGTTGTAGCACCTGTCGTGATGGATTGTTTTTCACACTACAACCCAACATCCGTCAGAAAGGCGTATGAGCGGGAGATTGGAGCTATTGAAGAGCTTAGTACAACTTCTTTAACTGCTGCTGTTCCTAGGTCCACCGTGAACTGGGGTTGTAGCACCTGTCGTGATGGATTGTTTTTCACACTACAACCCCAACATCCGTCAGAAAGGCGTATGACCGGGAGATTGGAGCTCTTGAAGAGCTTGGTACAACCTCTTTAACTGCTGCTGTTCCTAGCTACACCATGACCTGGGTTTGTAGCACCTGTCGTAATGGATTGTTTTTAACACTACAACACCAACATCCGTCAGAAAGGCGTATGAGCGGGAGATTGGAGCTATTGAAGAGCTTAGTACAACCTCTTGAACTGCTGCTGTTCCTAGGTACACCGCGACCTGGGGTTGTAGCACCTGTCGTGATGGATCGTTTTTCACACTACAACACCAACATCCGTCAGAAAGGCGTATGAGCGGGAGATTGGAGCTATTGAAGAGCTTATTACAACCTCTTGAACTGCTGCTGATCATAGGTCCACCATGAACTGGGGTTGTAGCATCTGTCGTGATGGATTGTTTTTCACACTACAACCCCAACATCAGTCAGAAAGGCGTATGAGCGGGAGATTGGAGCTATTGAAGAGCTTAGTACAACCTCTTTAACTGCTGCTGTTCCTAGGTCAACCATGACCTGGTGTTGTAGCACCTGCCGTGATGGATTATTTTTCGCACTACACACCCAACATCCGTCAGCAAGGCGTATGAGCGGGAGATTGGAGCTATTGAAGAGGTTAGTTCAAACTCTTTAACTCCTGCTCTTCCTAGGTCCACCATGAAATGGGGTTGTAGCACCTGTCGTGATGGATTGTTTGTCACACTACAACCCCAACATTCGTCAGAAAGGCGTATGAGCGGGAGATTGGAGCTATTAAATAGCTTAGTACAACTTCTTTAACTGCTGCAGTTCCTTGGTCCACGATTACCTGGAGTTGTAGCACCTGTCGTGATGGATTGTTTTTCACACTACAACCCCAACATCCGTCAGCAAGGAGTATGAGCGGGAGTTTGGAGCTATTGAAAAACTTAGTACAACCTCTTTAACTACTGCTGTTCCTAGGTCCACCATGACCTTGGGTTGTAGCACCTGTCGTGATGGATTGTTTTTCACACAACAACCCCGACATCCGCCAGAAAGGCGTATGAGTGGGAGATTGGAGCTATTGAAGAGCTTAGTACAACCTCGTGAACTGCTGCTGTTCCCATGTCCACCATGACCTGGCGTTGTAACATCCGTCGCGATGGATTGTTTTTCACACTACAACCCCAACATCCGTCAGCAAGGAGTATTGTCGATTGGAGGTATTGAAAAGCTTAGTACAACCTCGTTAACTGCTGCTGTTCCTAGCTCCATCATGACCTGGGGTTGTAGCACCTGTCGTGATGGATTGTTTTTCACACTACAACACCAACATCCGTCAGAAATGCGTATGAGCGGGAGATTGGTGCTACTGAAGAGCTAAGTACAACCTCTTTAACTGCTGCTTTTCCTAGGTCCACCATGACCTGGGTTTGTAACACCTGTCGTGATGTATTTTTTTTCACACTACAACCCCGACATCCGTCAGAAAGGCGGATGAGCGGGAGATTGGAGCTTTTAAAGAGCTTAGTACAACCTCTTTAACTGCTGCTGTTCCTAGGTCCACCATGACCTGGGTTTGTAACACCTGTCGTGATGTATTTTTTTTTCATACTACAACACCAACATCCGTCAGAATGGCGTATGAGCGGGAGATTGGAGCTATTAAAGAGCTTAGTACAACCTCTTTAACTGCTGCTGTTCCGAGGTCCACCATGACCTGGCGTTGTAACACCTGTCGCAATTGATTGTTTTTCCCACTACAACCACAACATCCGTCAGCAAGGAGTATGAGCGGGAGTTTGGAGCTATTGAAAAACTTAGTCCAACATCTTTAACTACTGCTGTTCCTAGGTCCACCATGACCTTGTGTTGTAGCACATGTCGTGATGGATTGTTTTTCACACACAACAACCCCGACATCCGCAGGAAAGGCGTATGAGCGGGAGATTGGAGCTATTGAAGAGCTTAGTACAACCTCTTGAACTGCTGCTGTTCCCATGTCCACCATGACCTGGCGTTGTAACACCCGTCGCGATGGATTGTTTTTCACACTACAACCCCAACATCCGTCATCACGGAGTATGAGCGGGAGATTGGAGCTATTGAAGAGCTTAGTACAACCTCTTTGACTGCTGCTGTTCCTAGGTCCACCATGACTTGGGGTTGTAGCACCTGTCGTGATGGATTTTTTTTGAAGCTAAAACCCCAACATCAGTCAGCAAGGCGTATGAGCGGGAGATTGTAGCTATTGAAGAGCTTAGTACAACCTCTTGAACTGCGTCTGTTCCTAGGTCCACCATGACTTGGGGTTGTAGAACCTGTCGTGATGGATTGTTTTCACACTACAACCCCAATATCCGTCAGCAAGTCGTATGAGCGCAGATTCGATCTATTGAAGAGCTTAGTACAACCTCTTTAACTGCTGCTGTTTCTAAGTCAACCCCGGATGTGATGTCGTAGCACCTGTTAGGGTCGCAGCTGTGGGTAAATAGTCAACCTTCAAACAAAAATCAACCGTACATTTTTTCATAATAAAATGACGATCTGTACCTTTTTTGTAGCAAAATGATTATCAATCCAACACTAAAAATAAAACATACCTTTACTCTGAAATCGTACAATTTCCTAGAAAATATTTACATTTCGGCATTTAATAACCCATGGTGGTGTTGATATGTCACAATACAAAAACAACCAACTTAGATTTTGTGTGTGATGTGCTATGTGATGGCTTTTTATTTCTCGTTCTTTCTAGTGCAGTTCACAAATTGATTGGATAATTACCAGGGGAGGTGCTGGAGAGTTCTCGGACTGACTGACTTCCAAAAACAAAAGACCAAACATTAGAATACATCGTTTTATGAAGCCATTAATTAATTAATATTAGTGTGTAGCGAATTTCATCCTCACACGTTGCTCCATACTTATAAGCTTGTGCCAGACTTTGTACTTCCTGAGAGAAGCAATATACTTTTTAGAAATACTTAATAGGGAAATTAAAAAAAAAAGATCAACGAGAAAGGGCGTCTTGCCAGGAGGATATCGAAAATGTTAAGTTAAAATCGAACTTAATTATAAATAAGTAAATGAATAAAAAAGCAGGCACTAATGAAACAGAAAGAAAGAAAAAAAACTGCCAGTAAGTTTGGAAATGAATTGCAAATGGCGGGAAAGAACTGAGGGCAGTCGATTCATTGGTAGAGATAAATATTGCAGAGAATCAAGTGGGAAGTAAAAGAAAATGCTAACGAAAAAAAAAATGGTCGAGGAAACATGAAGGAATAAGGTTTAAAATTGTGATGGCGGGGGCGGGGAGGGGGTCGCGATGCCTACTCGTCGTTATCTTGCGTTAGGATTTTATCACGGCAGCAACAATCAATTACACACACGGAGACCGCCACCCAGACTCGTAATTTATTGGGTAGTACTGTCTGGTACGACTGCAGGAAGCACTTAAACCTTGACAAAAAAACCTTTATCTATTCTCCCTCAACATCCATTTTTTTTCTCTCTCTTTTATATATATATATATATATATATATATGCTACATTGAATGTTACATAGAAAACCTGAATAAAATTATAAACTTTCCCTAGCTGTTACATTCAATGAAACATGTAAAAATAATTATTGTTGCGAAAATACACAATATCTATCTATCTATCTATCTGCACACACACACACACACACGGTCACATACACATATTTTATCATATATATATATATATATATATATATATATATATATATATATATATATATATATATATATATATATAGTGTATATATATACACACACACACACACACACATATATATATATATATATATATATATATATATATATATATATATATATATATATATATATATGGTGGCCTCTCCAGTCGTATTCGACGTATGAGGGTCAAACAGCTCAGTTCCTAGGAACCAACAGCCCAGACACCAGCACATATGATTTGTGGTGAAGGCTTTGTGCAGAACCCACCACACTTCAAAAAGACGCTCCTGAATACAGACCTGGTGCACTATGGGCCATAAGGTCCCCAAACGATCCTCTGAATTCAAAGCTCTCCTCCTCTTGAACAAGTTGCCATCAAAGGCTATAGAACCCAGTCTGTTCTTCTGTTTACTCATAGCTGTGGGAGGAGTAGAAGAGGATTAATACCTACCCCAAGGGTATTAGCGCGTAAGTGAATGTAATAGATTCGACTGGACTCCCCTACTCCACCGTATATCCTATATTTATATATATATATATATATATATATATATATATATATATATATATAATCAAATATAGTTTAAGGTATGCTTTATTTATCGGTAAAGGTGTTCAGTTTGAACGCTTATGTCAATCTAAAGAATGTCTGACGAATTTTTATTTCAAAAAAGTACAAACGATCTGTTTACGAGACGAGATTTTATTACAGCAAAATCTGATTTTTAATTATTTTCAACACAGTTATTATTTTTGGAATTTTATTAATCTCTGCAACTCTGCAGATCCGTTATAAAATGTGCATACCATGATGAAAAAATGCCCCAAACTTAAAAGCGAAGTTTTATCATCAAAACCTTTATGTTATTAAGAGAAAAGACCAAAGGATTTTAATTATTAAATTATATTTTTTATCATATTTAGAATTTTCGAAATTTTGGTAAAAAATCTAGTTTTTCTTATGTCGTGAGGGGTGTAAAATTCAGAATAAGAAATTATAGCGTCTTTTTTTTGCGATGAAAAACGCATATAATTGGAAATTCTTGCAAAAATCAAATAATTGTCGGATTTTAATAAAACTTCCAGGACGTATTCACAAATTTTAAAAAGGATTCTTTCTTTTAGAAAATTTTAGTAAAAATATTTTTTATCTAATTTAGCCTCTCCGCACTTATTTAAATTTATGAAATTTCAAGAAACTAATTTTTGTACTAATAATGTTTATTTTATGCATACTCAGAACTCCTTGGAGAATATAAATGATCAATGAAGTTTGTAAAACAGGACCTTTAGTTACCGTTGTTAACAGTAAAGTAAAAAATGCAGTAAAACTAGAACTTTATTTAATTAGAAAAGCTTTTAATTGCCGGTATGAATAAGATGTATCATGGACACTATTGCTTAAGAAAATCTTTTTTCGATGAATAATACATTTTTACAAGAATTGTTATCATTTTCTAAAGTTTTAATTAGAATAATTCATAAAATTTTAAATCTTTTAAAATTCTGTATTAATTTGTAGCAGTTAGGTGATATTGTTCTGGTGAAGAATGAGATGGCAGTTACAAATAGTAGTGAAATAAAAAAATCAAATTTCAATAAAACTTTATTAGTAAAAGATAAAAGGCAAAAAAAGTATTACTTATACGCCGTTATTATTACTATAGTTTCATCTAGACTAAAGCTCTAGGTAAGAGAACAAATATCCTTCGACTTTGATATCAGGCATTTTTCATATACAAGCTGCAGTGAATTTACATTTGCAAACACATTACATTACTATATCAATTTTTTTTAAACATTTCACCCCAAGCAAGGGACGCAAGGGGTTACAGAAAATTTAGAGCAAGATCAGATAGAAGTGATAGAAGAAAGGATGAGGAGGAGGGTAGTGGGTAGATCAAGGCAACTGGAGATGTCGATTGACATTACATTTGAATAGCTGGAGATTATAGCTCTCAGGGAAACTGGAATAGGGAAGGGAGTTCCACAGTCGAAAGGTGCGAGACATGAAGTAGAAGAGACGGCTAAATTTAGGAGTTTCGACAGTGAAGGGGTGAGAGCGGGATGCCAGCCTCGTAAGGCGCTGGAACTCATGACGTCTCGGAACAAGCGAATGCAACTCCTCGGAGCAATTTCCATGAAAGTATTTGTAGAACAGACAGAGGGAGGCTACCGCGCGTCTGTGAGAAACTGAATGTAAACGAGATGCCAGAGCAGGGCCAACTACATTGCATATCCGCCTCTGGAGCCTATCAAGAACCCCGAGGCAAACAGAAGGGTCACCAGACCATAAATGGCAACAATACTCTATTCAAGGGCGAATTGTTGATTTGTAGATCTGGAGGATCGATTCCGGGGAGAAACATTTCCTAGCGCGGCACAGGGAGCCAACTTTCCTTGCTGTGGACGAAGCAATTGACTCCATCTCAGGTCCGCAGTCAACGTGAGACCGAGCAGCTGCAGAGAGTTGTTCTCGAGAAGTTGAGCGTTAGACATTCTAATGGAGGGCAGGGAAGGATCCCTGTGGTGATTAATAGAGAGCAGTTTTGTTTTAGAAGCGTTGAAGTTGACCAGCCAGTTCTTGCCCCAGTTCACAACCGATTGGCGGTCCTTTTCGAGATGCACGGCCAGGTTAGTTTTGTCCGTGATACTAGATTTGTTTTTAAGGCAGGAATAAATTGTGGTGTCATCCGCGTAGATGCCAACTTGGGAATTCATGGCGTCGGGAAGGTCATTTATGTAGATAAGGAATAGAGTGGGGTCTAGGATGGAGCCTTGAGGAACACCTGCGTTCGTGGGATAGGAACTGGAGGAGAATCCGTTGAGAACGACCTTCAATTCACGGTTTGACAGGAATGATTGTATTAGGT
>CAHIKZ030000361.1:0-27500 GCA_903632075.3 Acanthosepion pharaonis | reverse complement strand
TACATTCGAAAAAAATTGTTTTTATTTTCTGTTCATATCATCATAGTTTAACTTTAAATGCTTCTGAAGTATAAAATAAAGGATCGGAAGCAACAACCATCACCATTACACCCATCATCAAAAAAACTTTTGATATATATATATATATATATATATATATATATATATATATATATATATGTGTGTGTGTGTGTGTGTGTGTGTGTGAAATATATAGAAAATAGGAAAGAACTCGTTAGGTAAACAATCCGAAGTTCTTTAGTATTTTTGTTTTTATTTTTGAAAAACAGTGCTCGATACAAAAGTAGAGCCAAAATATAATTATTTATTTAAAATATGATTCCTTCGGTACATAAGAGTCCTCATGTTTCAAAACAAGAGCTGAAAACTTCAATGTAATTATTAGAATTAAATTGAATTACCAAGCTCTGTTCCATCTTCAAGCGAAAATTTTCCAATTATATATATATATATATATATATATATATATATATATGGATGACTGGAACGAAATATCAATGGATAAAACAGAGTGATCAGAGTTACCAAGAAAGAAGAGAGATGGCGAGAAAGAACTAAAATAAAGATGCCCTGTTTCTCGGTTTTGCTAGGGAAACAAATATAGATGTCCATGATTTGAAACTGAATACTGGTAATATCAGTACCTTTAAAATGTTTCAGCTCTGTGTCATGGTGTCATGGTGAGCACTGAAGACTTTTTTTTATATTGTCATTTATTATGTCTAATATACTTCAATCCTG
The DNA here is from genome assembly GCA_903632075.3 of Acanthosepion pharaonis. Lineage (NCBI taxonomy): Eukaryota > Metazoa > Mollusca > Cephalopoda > Sepiida > Sepiidae > Acanthosepion > Acanthosepion pharaonis. The sequence continues at coordinate 26,738 of CAHIKZ030000361.1, read as the reverse complement.
TGAGGAGGGAGGGCGATAGAGGAAAAAGAAAAAAAAATAACAGAGTTTAGTGACGAAAGACGGAAGCTCATGAAAGAGTAGTCAGGGACCTCGAGAGACCCTGGGCATCGGAAGATTATTCCGGATGAAAACACCAAGGCTATGCATGTAAATGTTGTAATCTTTTTGGCGAAGTAGAAGTGAGCCTGAAACTAAAAATTCATTGGCAGCATAGGAATAATTCATGTTAGTTTCACAAAGGGCAAAGATATTTGGTAATCGTTCCGAGAAAAAATATTCTACGGTTCAGAGGTTGAAATGGATACCACGAATATTCAAAAAATTGAGGCTGAGTGGGGTAGATGGTATTTATTTTAGCATAAACATACCAGCGGCCGAGAGAACTCAATCCAATTTGGAGAGTCTTGCATTAGCAGCAGTAGTAGTGACTGTTTATAAATTCGCGCTCTTCTCTCCACAGTGCTCGACCGATTTAAATCTTTTTTCGGATAATATTTTATACTATTTACATCATTCTCACTGTTTTCCTCATCTTTATTTCCATATTTACGAAGTTTCAGCCGTTGTAAGCTCAGACCTTTTTCGGTTGATAAACGTTGGAATTTCGAAACGAACTCCTTTTTTGTTTACTGGTTTAGTTGTATTTGTTTTTCATGATATTCGTTTTCAGAGAGAGAGAGAGAGAGAGAGAGAGAGAGAGAGAGAGAGAGAGGGGGGGTAAACATTATCCTGAACAGGGAACATGGAATGAACTTATACTGATGTTCAACAGCAAGAGGAGGAGCACGAGCTGGGCGATAGGTGAGCCTAATTACTCCTATTGACCAGTCAAAAAAATAAAAAATAAAAAAAATACATAAAATATGAAAGAAGTCATATTACATAATGGCTTAGTCTAACTTCTGATGTCTAATATCAACTAAAAAATCGGGATCGTAAAACTTAATTCAAACTTGTCGCGTCAATTTGTTCAGCATTTATAAGCAACAGTAGGTATGCACATTCTAAATTTAACAACTCCAACTCCAGACTTTCCACACACCTTTAATCTGCAAAAATTTAAATGCAATGTCAATCGCTATTTACTGTCATCCGTATTAGTTTTTTCTCTTCCCGCTCATTCTTCATGTTTCTGTTCCTAATTCTTCCACACCCAGTAAGCCCTTGCGTCTTAGAAGCTTTACTGCCTTGCATGGGTGAAAGCGATCAAAAACATCTTCTCTTATTAAAATCCCACAAAATTGTTTTCCCTAATTATGACAAAAAAGTAACACACCTTGATTTCGTTTTTATATCGTTTCGTACATACACACGAATAATCATAATTGGTAAAGGTGATATTTAACTGAAAAGAAATAACAATGTTCCTTAAGTCTTTATATGATAAAAATAAATCAACTTTTAGTTTCCTATCATATCATTGAAATTAAGATGAATTCTACAGTTGTTTGTATTCGTATCGATCTTTGTAACAGACACATTCCTTGTTGGATCCAGAGGACCATGTTGTTTACGTGCAGCTTGATATGTGAGTAATCGAAGCGCATAACGATCGATTTTACGTCACATAAATAGTTTATTTGTACCATAATCGCAAGTGATGTATATCACTATCATCATCGTCACGGTAATCCTCCTCGTCAATATTCGGATCAGAACCAAGCAATTGTCAAAACAGGAATCTTTTGAATGTTTTGCCCACAGAAATTTGAAGGAAGTAAGAAGTATCCCAAAGAGATCTTAGAATAAAGCGAAAACATGTTTTTCGTTAGCAGGAACAGGAAAAGCGTGCCATTTATAAAGCCATGATATCCTCAAAGCGACGTGAGATAGAACCATGACACCTTCGTTGTGCTCAAAATCTGTTGCTGTCAATAGCATTTTGGAGTTGGCATTTGTTTGTTTAGCGGCATGTCAACTCCTTATGAGTCAGTTAATCCCGAAAATTAATTTTTTGGGGAGAATTAGTAATTTCTTTTACAAAACATCAGTTTTTTTTAAAAATGTAAATCTACACTCTCGTGTTTTGAGCCCAGTTTGGGGATTCATTATTCACCTGTAGCTAGGACCCTAACAGGTGCTACCACCCCGGGTCAAGGTGAACCTAGAAACAGCAGCAACTAAGAGGTGGTTCCACGCTCCTCAAAACCTCCCGATCAGAGGCCTTGCTGCTAGATGCCGTTTATCGTCATACCCAGGACGAACAACATTCTGTATAGTCAAGAGATTGTCCATAACTGTTGAAATCTATTGTTTTGTTTTTACAGACGTATCTATACCCCTTGCCTAACCATTTTTGCACAATTGCATATAGCTGTTTTTTTTTAAGTTACAGTTCTCTATTTCCTAAGCTACTTGTCAACAAAAGCTAGAGAGACTATTTAACCCATAGCTGAGGAGAAAATAAATAGATTCATACCATTCCCAATGGGTTTTGTGCGAAGTTGAATATAACTAACTAATCTCGAATCTGAACTCGGTTCGCTAACTTCTTTCTCCGAGTCGCAAACGATTGCACCACCTGCACATCCAACAAACACATAATGTAAGATCTACCCGCAAATTTTTGAAAGAGTTCTGTAAGATCTACTTGCATAAAACATAAAGAATTAAATTTAAGTTTTTGTCCTTTTATTCATGCTTTTAGAAATAAATTATTTTTTCAATGATGTATGCAAATGAAATCACCCGAAACACATTTCATAAAAGGGAATATATTCCAATTGATCTGTCTTTGAGATGATTATTCGCCTTTTGGTAAGAAATTCTAAAGGAATCCAAACAAAAAACGTTATTGTAAGTCGTTCGTTTAGCGGTAAAAATCCGTTATTGTAGAAATGTGAGTAAAGAAATATTGAGAATTTGAACAAATCTCGAAAATATAGTTTTATGGAAGCGGAGAAAACGCCTGATTAAACAAAAGAGATGAGAAGAAAAGCGAACTCAGGCCGTAACGTTAATCTCTGGTTTTACTTCAGCCGATAACAGACGGTGGCGTGAAAACTGGACCGGAAAAGATTTGTAATATATATATATATATATATATATATATATATATATATATATATATATATATATATATATATATATATATAATATAAACATTAGAAAAAAAGAACAAATATGGCTAAAAGCACACACACCAAAAAAAATTAAAAGGAAAATGATAAAAATGGTGAACGAAACGAACCAGAAGTGAGCGAAAAAAAGAGAATAAATCGATAAAATATAAAATGGGCCACAGAAAATGAAAGAAGGAAAATAAGTAAAAAGAAGTAATTAGAAGACAACTAAAAAAAAATAGGTTTGTGGTTTAGCAACATCTACATGGGTTATGCAGCAATCAGTCTATATATGAATGATTAAAAATATAACTATTCACTAAGTATGGCTTCTTCTGGCACAATAGTAAGGAAAAAGGAAACTTTCTGAGACTAAAATTACTTAGAATTATTCTGCGACAAGCGTCCAAATAATTGAACGTGTAAAAAAATTTACTCCATTTTAAAAACGTTTAAAGCGGACGAATAAGAGACAATCATGTATTTTCCTTCCGCTTTTTTTGCTAACTTGAAAGACAAGTGGAGTCATCCAGAAGGCAAGAAAAAAGAAAATAATAAGGTGAAAGCCGATAAAAAGGAAAAACAATGATTAAATAAGAAAGTAAAAAAAAAAAAAAATGTCGGAAGAAAAGGCGGGAAAAAACGTCAATTAAAATGGAAGTATGGTTAAAGAAAAAAAAAAAGTGCAAGAAGAAAAACAATTTGAAAAGGACGGAACGAAAATACGTAAAGATCGAGTGAAATGTATTAGAAATAAATGGAAGATTTTTAAGGAAAAAGAGAAAGAAAAAAAAGAAAGAAAGAAAAAGAGAAAGAAAAAGAGATGAGTCTATAAAACAGTTTTTGTAATCAATTTCTTTATTTTCCCAAAGAACAGAATGATAGTTTTGATGTAACAAAAATATGAAGAAGTAGGAGAAGAAATCGAAGAAGAGCAAGAATTTCTTTTTCATTTTGTACATTCAAGGAAAATGAGAATAATTAGAGATAAAAAAAGGAAAAGAGTAACAAAGACAAAAACGAGAAATAATTTCATAAAAGAAAATGCCATTATGGCAAAAATCAGAATTACTTCAACAATGACACCTGAAACTAACAACGGACTATCGAAATAAATGTTCTGAAAGTAATTTAAGAAAAAAAATATAAAGAAGTAAAAATGCTGCCGAAAAAAAAGAGACGCTTGCTGTGACTGCAGTCGGAAACGAGGTATTGTGTCACAAGCGAGATGATGTGCTTCTGCGCTCTTGTTTTTTCTGACCAATCACGAGCATCCACGTCATGCCTCCCCCGACCGGCCATGTTATCCTACTTGGCCAATTTACAACTGGGGTTCATTATTGATCGAAATTTGAGCATATCGAATAGAACATAGAGTAGACATAGAAAAGAAAATTGGCACTTCTCTGGAAAAGAATGGACACTTGAAAAAATAGAATCGAACAAATAATAATAAAAAAGAAATCTTTTTTTTTTCTCAGTCAGAATGATTTCAGTCCAGGTACGACCAATTTGATACAACAAGTGATATTTCTCTCACAAAGAATATTCTCTAGTTTCATAATCATTGAAATTAAGATGAATTCTACAGTTGTTTGTATTCGTATCGATCTTTGTAACATTAGAAATTAGAAATTCTATTTAGAGTGTGAAATTCTTATTGGCGAGAAATGTTATACAAAATTGTCTTATGTTGAAATATCAAATAATGAAAGTAATTATAACACATTGCACAAATAAAACTTGCAAATTTCGAAAAATACTCTAAGTGTTTAACCCAATTTAGGTAAAAACAACGAAGAAAATTCGATTTTAAAATCAATTTGTAGCTATCTTCACTGATATATGCAAAATTTGAAAACTTACTCATTCCATAGGTGGAAATAAATATCAGACACAAAACATAGTTTATATTACAAAATATACGATTACAAATGATATATTATAAATATGGGTCAAAGAGTACAGCCCAATTATTTATATATGGAAAGCAAAATAGATTTGAAAATCAGAGTGTAGCCCAATTATTTATATATGAAAAGCAAAACAGATTTGAAAATCAAATTTAACTCGGTGCTCCCAATGAATAGTTGCAGACTGATTTAGATAACTTAGTTATTCCATTGGAGAAAAAACGTTGAAGATCTTTTGCCAAAGTAATTTTTCCGAAACGAAACTGTTCTCATTTAACCACCATAGAGAAACTTTCCTGTTCGCCATCAACATGGCTGATGCTAGACACATGCAGAGCAACACACTGCCCCTTCTTGGTCTCACGCTTTCAACTGATTTGAAATGGAACTACTACATCGAATCGTTACATCTCCTGCAAAGAAAATTTGGGTCACTGTGTCGTACCAGAAGGTTTTTCTCATCAGAATAAATTTTGCCCATTTACAACTCTACCATAGGTCCGTACATTGGACATTGTTGCCATATCTGGTCTAGTGCTCCTGCTATTCATCTCGAAGTTCTTGACAAAATCCAAAGAAGGATCTGCAATGTAATGCATTCTGACTTGGCATCTTGACTTCAGTGACATTCTCGCCGACATTCTCACATCTGTCTTTTCTAGAAATATTTTCATGGCAACTGCGCTGATGAACTTTTGCCCTGGTGTCCCGATTACGTGAATTGAAGTATTCTACTAGATTGGCATTTAGGTCCCACCCTTTTATTACTGAAATGGTTAAATGTAACCGTCATTTCTGCTCCAAAAAATTTTCTCGCACTTCCCGCCTATAGAACTCCCTTCCGTTTACTTGCTTCCCTGAAAACTACAATCTTCAAAAATTTAAATGGAACGTCAATCGTCATCTTCTATCTTTTTCATTCCCGTTTATCTTTTATTCTTTTCTCAATCACCCCCTACCCAGTCTTTTCTTTCACTTTCTGTAATCCCCTGTGCACTAGTGGAATTCTCTCTTGCTTGGGGTGTAATGATTAAAAAAATTTCAAGAAATTTCTATTGAGGTAAATTGGTTTTTCATGTGGTTCTAGAAATAATCACTTGAGTACTACATGCGTCAAGAAGAAGTGTTCTGAAGATAAGGGTAATAAGCTTCATTAAAAGGAAAAATACTAATATTTGAACTGAGTCGATAAAGAAACATAATTAAGAACTTATTTTCCTCTGTTTGTAAGAATCTTGTGGAACCGACTCTCACGAAGGATGAGATCACTACAAGCTTAACCAGTTCACGTCTATGGCTAACCATTATCTTCGCCACATATCCGCATAAACTATAACCCTTACTCTGTAACCCTCTCCCTTGAGTGGCTCTTAGGCAGTGTACAAGGCATTGAAGTCTGTTGTGTAAAAAAAGGTCGGAAATGAACTATTTCTGCAGCTGGAGCTGCTCAACCCTCACTTTCCAGCCTCGACTGACATCAAACGGATCTACAGGGACTTGTGGATGATGATGTACTGTTTTCCACCCAACAACCACTTTCTCACAGTTTAAACACCACAAGCCTCTCGCTATTCTCTTACTATTTCCATGGCAAATGTTCCTGGCGAGCTATATTCTTTAATTCAGACCTTCACAACAAAGATCCACCCTGCCACGTAGACTGGGACGAATCATCCCCATTCCGGTCATATACCGTAAGTAAGAAGAAAGTTTTAGACAGCTTATTCCCGAGAATCGCTCTTTTGTGGGACAGACTCCCGAGAGGATACTTTCCGACCAACTTTTCAAGTCTAAGGTCAATCGTTATCTTTCTTGCATATTCTTATATTCTGCATTCCTTGCCTTTTTTTCTCTTTGCAACAACCTCATTCGGTAACACTCTACCTTGAGTGGCTTTTAATCATTTAAGCATTGAGCAGTAGTAAAAGAAGAAATGGCCAGAAAATACATGAAAAGATGAATTCTCTTAATTTTGGCTCGAAAATAAAATTCAATTCCACAGTAAAAAAGTTTCACATGTTCTTTATGAATCAAACAATGAAAGGACAATTGAAGAACGGTTTTGTTAAATTTGACCCCCCCCCATCAATGGAGACTTGGTCTTTTCATTCAGGAGAAACGGCTTTCCAAGTACTGAGTCTACAGAATATTTAAATCTGATAGAGGAACGATATCAGTAGTAATGTCTGTCGAGGATCCCAAAACCGAAAAAATTCCCAAAGCTAATCTGGAGTAAGACATGGAGGAAATGAGGGCCCAAAATGCATTCCGTCTCTTCCAAGAAAAATGCTCTGTGCTCATGAAAATACAAATGCGATGGACACTTATCTTTTAAGAATACCATATCACATCCAAAACGAACCAACTAAACCCAGTCCTGGGTATGACGGTAAACTACATCCGGCATTAAGGCCTCTGATGGAGAGGTTTTGAATAGCGTGTAACCACCTTTTAAATGTTGTTGTTCCCAGGTCCAACCTGACTCAAGATGGTAGCTCCTGTTAGGGTCCCAACTTTGAGCAAATATCTAAACACCAAACTGGGGTCAAAACACTATGAAAATATATAAAAAAAATTAGAGCAAATTTTTCATAACAAAAAATTAATGGCAACTTATTTTTGAAGACAAACTATTATCTGGAATTGGAGTGAAAACATTTACGACACCGACCCTGAATCGATAAAAAAAAAATGGAGATATGGAATTAAGAAGCGCTCAACATTTCAGATGCATCGGTGTGTATGTTGATTGTTTTGTTTGTTTAACGGCACATCCTTATGGGTCATTTAATGCAGAAATTTATTTTTCTTGTGAGCTTTGAAGTAATAAAAATAGGATATATGTTATTCTACCTTCACAAATGAATACGTGGTAGATGATACTCAGCTTTTGTGCATAAATATATTTATGTGGACATGATTGCTAAATGCAATGATATGCGTGTATTCTATGTTGTAGATTTTTTGAAGTTATATTTTAGAATAGCATGTAATTTAAGAAATTGTAGGATATTATATGAACATGTGATGAAAGTGTTCTTTCATATTGTATGTTTGGTTGGTTGACTTTGTTTGGGTTTATTTAATATCGAAATCTAAATATTTTGGACATAATTTTGTGCTTTCAGAGAAATGCTGTTTTCACATATATAGGTTTATAGATCATAAAATGTATTTTTGAGAATTTTGCTATAAAAATATATTTTTATATTTTAGTGTCGCTTTGATTTTCATTTTGCTAAAAAATGTATTGTTGCTCATTTTATTATAAAAATGCCCTGTTCATTTTTGTTTGAGGGTTCACTGTTTGTCAATAGCTGGGACCCTAACAGGTGCTACCACCCCCATCTCAGGGTGAAATTAGGAACAACAGCAGTTAAACCTCCAATCTCCCGATCAGTGGCCATGTTGCCGGATGTAGTTTATCGTCATAACCAGGATGATTGGTGTGTATCAGTTATAGCAATTTTAGTTTAGTAGATAAAAAAATTGAACACAGAAGAGTTCGAGCTAAGGTTAGTCTTGTACAAAACAACAGGAAGCTGCAAAACCAAAACATTAACCTAACAATATCGAGTTATTTTCAGAAATAGCCTCGACCGATCTCGATTTTCATATGGATCATATGTATGGCACCCAAACCAGTTCAGAAATTCTTAGTCTGTTCATATCTATCTATCTATCTATCTATCTATCTATCTATCTATCTATCTCAGTTTGTTCGCATCTATCTATCTATCTATCTATCTATCTATCTATCTATCTTTCTATCTATCTATCTCTGTTGTTTTCTATCTCATTTTGTTCGTATCTATCTATCTATCTATCTATCTCAGTTTGTTCGCATCTATCTATCTATCTATCTATCTATCTATCTATCTATCTATCTATCTATCTATCTATCTCTGTTGTTTTCTATCTCATTTTGTTCGCATCTATCTATCTATCTATCTATCTATCTATCTATCTATCTATCTCAGTTTGTTCGTATCTATCTATCTATCTATCTATCTATCTATCAATTTCTTTGTGCGCGTGTGCACATTTATCTATGCTTATGTATGTAAAACTATCACATATTCATGAAACATCTCCAGAAAAGACATTCTTTTAAAAGAAATACAGAAAGTGAATGAATAAGTCTTGTTTTCTGAATGAAACGCTAAAGTTGTAGTTAAAACTCACATTAAACCAACTCATTATTTACTAACGTCTAAAAAGATATTTTATTTTGGCGCGAAGTTTTGCTTAAAGATGCGTATCAAAAGCTCACAACCCACACATGTAGGGCCATATGTAATGTTAGCAATAAACAAACTTCACTTTCTCTAGCCAGTAATGTTATGATTGCGAGGCGGAAAAAGGACGAGTTTCGCTTATCTTATATTTATGTTTTCTTAACAGGAAATCTTCTTGACGCTTTCTTTGAGTTTGTGTTTGTACAATAATTCTTTTTTCTCTCGATTATTGTCCTCTGCAAGTAACCAACCATTTTTTTTAAACAGAATCTAGCATTGTTCTTTTTGATTCGGGGAACGGAATTTGTATTTCTCTTTTATCATCGTTTCTATGCCATGAAGAATTCACTGATGCCGAAGTTTTTCACTTCCGAGTCAAGTTGCAACATTCCCGCCTGATTAAGCCCACCATCTGAGCCTTACGTATAATCTTGTGAGATAGATAATAACCGTCACTCTCCAAATCCTTCAAGAGTTGGGGATAAAAGGATAAGCGATTACTGGGGAAGGGAGGATTAAGAAGACGAACAAAGATTTATTTGTCATTATGTTCAACAAATGGCAAATAAAAACAAAATACAGCATATATGAAAACAATGTTTATATATATATATATATATATATATATATATATATATATATATATATATATATATATATATATATATATTGTATATTTGTGCATGTTCGCAGGCAAAGTGCCGAAATACAAAATGCCGAATAGAGAAAATGTCGAAAGACAAAATGCCGAATGGAGAAAGAGTCGAACTGGCGAAAGGTTTGAAATATTTCTACAACAGAAGCAATAAAAGTTTAGAATAATTTCATTGAAACTGAGTTTTTAAATTAATGCCGATATGTTCGTTTTTACATCATTCAACATTTTGCCCTTTTGAAAGTTTCTCTTTTCCTCATCATGTCCATTCGTCATTGAGTCAGTTCGACTCTTTTTTTCTGTTTAGCACTTTATCCATTCGAAACTTTATTCGTTCGTTACTTAGTCCGTTCGACACTTTATATGTTCGACATTTTGTCTTTCGACAATCTGACTAAATACGATTTGAGGAGCAACCTTTCTTTTATACATGTTTCATTGAATGTGACAGACAAAAAATATTTATAAGTTTCATTAAATTTTTTCTAATGTGTTTATAGATTTCATTTTTAATAAACTAAGAGAATGTAGAAATTGTAATGATTATTGCCCCAACGGTTTTTGACCAATTCCTTTTCAAGAGGTTCACTCTTAATAGGTTTTAAGTTTATGTTCTAAGTTCTATTGTGTGGAAGTAGTAGAAAGTCTACGCTGTACGAAAAGAAATGCTGTTGTTCTTCCATGCTGCTGTCTTTTTAAAAAAAATACCAACACGTTACTGCCGTTGTTAAATAGGGTGAGATTCTTGTTAGGCTTTAATTGTTTTATATAAAGAGCTGCTACAATTATTTTTTTTTACAGTTATGGTGTTATCAATAAGAATTGTTATATTGTGGTCAGGCAGTTTTTTTAGTTACTAAGTGCCAAAACAGAGCAAAACACGCTTAACTTTAAATCCTATGAAAGGTTAGTCCTAGCCGTAACCCGAGTTTCACGCTAACGCGATCTTAAGATGACTTGAACGCAAATGAAAGACTGGAGGGACGAGCTTTATATAACCCGTGGCCATAAATCACCTTAAAGCATCACGGGAAAAAAATAATTTTATTTTAAAAAACCCGTGGCTAAACCACACCTTCACAGCGGAAAATAAAATTGTTTTCCAGTGGCCTGTCTGTTCAAAATATTTGCAACGCGGCATTTTATATTTGCAAAGTATGCTTATTGGAGTCATGTAAACTTTTAGAACCTGGCCTCTTCCTGACATTATTTTGTTGATTATGCAAATGATGTGTTTTTTCGCTTTCAGCAATTTTAACTTTGTTGTTTTTAAGGAATTTTGTCCTAATTTCGTTTGATACATCTTCATCACTGACAACATCTGAATGAGCCAAATCCTTCAGTTTCATTTCCTGAGAGATCATTATTTCGTATCTCATTTATTTTAGTTTTTACTCTGTCATATTTTGTATGTGTTCCTCTTGTTTCACTTCTGTTTGACTTATGGCTTTTTGAACTTTATCTTATATTTTGTTTGTACCTTTCTGCATTTGGAAGAGATTTATTTTGCAAGATTTCCCTGCGGACAATGGTAAGCATATTTGCGTCAAGATAGGTACTATCTCTGTTCCTCCCATATCTCTCTCCAGACCTGGTATGTGTGATCCGTTATGTTATTTACAGGGATGTTCCAACACAGTGTGAAATGATGTCACGACTTTCCTACACTTTTCGAGATTCAGTTTCGTCTGTTTTTTTTTTGTTTTCTTCAAGTAATTGGTTTACCGTTGAGTCCCCTGGGCTCCAGTTGAAGTTAATCAGATTTTGGTGACTGGGAAGATTTTTATTCCAGTGAAAGATTTTTCCGCCCCCAACATTGGTTTCCCCACTTAGGGATGTTGCCCTTGTTGAGCCAGGCGACCATCGATCCAATACGAGTTATATTTTAATCATTGAGATATTTTTGTCGTTGATCGTCAAAGTGTAATTTGGTTTAAAATATCACGATTTTTAAGACGATTGTCATCCAAAACAGAAGAGATCGTCCTGCCTATGAGATACAGCTGAACCCAATCGGACACTAACCCAATTCTTCCAGGTCAAGAGTGTATTATTATTATTATTATTAATTCCTATGATTTCTGGCGTTTACACATTTCTTTCCGGGTCCCGCCCAGGGACTTAAGGTTAGAAATGGCATCATGCCACTTTCCACTGATAAATAAAAATAAAAAAAAAAAAATACATAGATAAAGCCCTTTGTAAAGTGTGGGCTTTACTTGTCAGAACAATTTTTTGTATCTCTTTGAGACATGGACTCCATGAATCCCTTCAATTAGTCTACTGCAATCTTTCCCAACCAATGCTAACGTTCCAACTACAACAGGGATTGTTGATGTTCACATGTGCCACATTTTTGAGATTTCTATTTCAAGTTCCTTGTATTTTAACAGCTTCTTGAATATCTTCAAAGATACATTGCAGTCAGCAGGGACTGCCATATCAATAAGGAGGCACTTTTTTTGTTAGTGGTCTTTAATAAAAATATCTGGGCGGTTGGCTTTGATTGTTCTGTCAGTGTGTATTGTGTAGTCCCATAGAATTGTAACAGGTCCTATCTCCGTAACCGGGTCTGAGTGGTGTTCACACCAGTTTCTTTCAGTTTCCTTCCCGTAGAAGTTTCAGATTTTCCATTGCAGATATTGGCCCACACTGTAATGTCGGGTTTTATATTCAGTGGGTGCCAATATCGTGCAACCTGATACTAGATGATCAATCCTTTCTGGATATTTATCACAGAATCTGCATTTTGGGCTAACACAATATTTTAGTATATGTGCTTGATAATTCCTAGTTAGCAATGATTGGTCCTGTGCAGCAAGGATAAAAACTTCACTTTCAGCTTTCAACCCTTCACTACATAACACTGATGGGTACGGGTTTTGTCTACGTCAGCTTGTTTGGTACGGGCAGAGTATTGGCCATGAAGCGGTTTATCTTGCCATTGTTTCTGTATCTGGTCGGTTGCATTTGTCTTTGCTTTCTTCTTCTTCTTCTTATTATTATTATTACTAACATCATTATTATTGTTATTTTTATTATTTAACGTTAATTATTTCGTGATATATAAAGTCGATATAAAAAAATCGGCGGTTAAAATAAACAGAAAATTGACTTTAGAGTTTGTTATGGGGGCCTAAAAACAAAAAAAAAAAAAACAACAAAAAAACAAACAAACCCTAAAACAAAAAACAAAGCAAAACAACAACACACATATTTTACATGGATAAAGCTCTTTGTAAGGTGTGGGCTGTACTTGTGAGAACAATTCTTTGTATTTCTTTAAGGTATGGGCTTCCAGGAATCCCTTCGATGCGTCTGCCAGAATATTGGGGTCGAACTACAACAGGGATAGTTGTTGTTCCAATGTGCTACGTTTTTCAGTTTTTGATTTCAAGGGTCTTGTATTTAGATCTTTTGTTATTATTATTATTATTATTATTATTATTCCTTTGATTTCTGGTGTATACTCATTTCTTTTCGGGTCCCAACCAGAGACCTAAGGTCAGAAATGGCTCCCTGATACTTTCCACTGAGCAGTTTTGGAAAAAAAAATCACACATATTTTCCATAGATGAAGCACTTCGAAAGGCTGTACTTGTGAGTACATTTTTTGTATTTCTTTAAGGTATGGGCTATTAGGAATCCAATCAAAGAGTCTACTGGAAACTTTCCCAACCAATCCGAGGGTTTCTACTACAACTGTCTTCATATGCCACATTTTAAAGTTTTGATTTCAATTTCAAGGCCCTTGTATTTTGATAGTTTTTTTTGAAGATCTTCAACAATACATTGCAGTCTTCTGGAACTATCATATCAATAAGGATGAACATTTGTCTTTGCGGTCCCTAATCACGATGTCTGGGCGATTAGTTTTCATTGTTCTCTCTCTCTCTCTCTGTGTATTATGTAGTCCCATAGAATTGTAACAGTTCCTGTCTCCGAAACCGAGTCTGGGTGCTGTTCATACCAATTTCTGTCAGTTTCCTTCCCGTAGATGTTGCAGATTTTCCATTGCAAATATTGGCCCACTCTGTCGTTCCGGGTTTTATATTCAGTGGGTGCCAATATTGTGCAACCTGATACAAGATGATCAATTGTTTCTGGATATTTATCAAAGGATCTGCATTTTGGGCTAACACAATATTTTAGTATATGTACTTGATAATTTCTAGTCATAAAGCATTTGTCCTGTGCAGCAAGAATAAAACGTTCGGTTTCAGCTTTTAACCCTGCACTACGTAAACACTGATTGGTTCGGGGTTTGTCTACATCAGCTTGTTTGGTACGGGCAGAGTATTGACCGTGAAGCGGTTTATCTTGCCATTTTTTCTGTATCTGGTCAGTTGCATTTGCCTTTGCTTTCTTTTTTAAGTATTTTGCAGCTGCAGTCGGTGTATTATGCTTTACTTGCATTTCTGCGCCTATTTGAAATTATTATTATTATGAGTGATATCATCTTGCCACAGTTCTTTTTAAGTGCGTAATTACCATGTCCCTGCCGACGTCTATGAGTAAAAAGTGCACCGTAGGGGTGTCATGTATGCACATTGACGATTTTTCATTTAGGTGGTGAACGTTTTTCGGATGATATGTGCAGTTCCACATAAATTAATCTTTTGTCGTTATGAGATGCTGATGAGTCCAAGAATTTTACTCACATGATTTTCGGTATCATTCTTTATCCTACCCTATGTTGCTATCAGAAAAGGGATAATCGTAGTTTTAAGTTTCCCTTTGTTGTTATATCGATTTGCAGGTCCATTGTATTTGAAATTCTTTGGAATTCTCTGGGCAAATCATATCATTTACTTAGCAGGTTCCATTTTTGAAATCTTTTATATTATTATTATTATTATTATTATTATTATTATTATCATTATTATTATTATGAATTTATTTATGCATTTAAACTCAGTTAACATCATAATATCTGGATATCTCGTATTGACTGCCAGAACTAGCAGCCTCACATAGCATGCAATTTTCGGAATAATAATAATCAAATGAAAAAAATCAAGGGTTATAATAATAATAATAATAATAATAATAATAATGACTCTCAAAGGCAGAAATAGATAAGATAAAATTTAATATAAGACAAAATAGTATGACCCATCACTCAAACTCTAATGAGATGAATTTAGAAATAAGGAATGTGACAGAGGATGAGGTAAAAACTAAAACAAATGAAATACGAAATAATCTCCCGGGAAATAAAATCCAAGACTCTACCTTAAACACAACCTGCAGTCCTCCAGAAAATGTACCTGGAGTCATCTTCAGTGACAATAAATTAGAATCCCTTGAAAACCACGAATCTGAAATCACCGAAGCGAAAAATGACGTTATCCAAGTACTCAGCAGAGTAACTTTCATACAATTGTCAGACAGAGACCAGCTCCCCAAAATCTATATGACGAATTCCAACAGGCACATCGTGAAAATATACAACGCTGCTCTGGAAACACTGTTAACAGATAAACCACCGGGAAACATCACAGAAGTTAACAACGTCATATACGCAACAGCTTTAGCAGCGACTCGGAAGCTTGGGGTCAAGACAATAAATAAAATTAACAGACACAGAGAACCAGTTTGGAAAACCAACCTGATACGAGAAATAAAACATATCAGATGTGAGCTTTCTATATTAGATGAGCTCACCAGAAACCCTAATATTTCCACACGTAAGTGCAAAAAGATCAAGCGGAAATATAGCATTAAATCCCTAATTGATATCCCATAAATCAAGGAAATGCTGAAGCAGAAACTTCAGCTAAAAGCACAGAGAACAAGACGATACGAAAAACGTTGTAGGTTCTATCGCCAAAAATAAAATATTCCGAACAGATCTTAAGAAATTTTACAGGGAAATTGGAAAAACACCTATACATGTCGAAAGGCCACCATCGATTGATAATGTACAGACATTTTGGGAAAATATTTGGAGCAACCCAAAGGAATATAACCCAAATGCAGAATGGATCCGGCGTGAAGAAGAACGAATGCTGGATACACCTCTGCAAGAATGGGAAAATATATCCACAGATGATGTTAGGCAAACTCTAACGAAATCCCAAAAATGGAAATCCCCCGGAAATGACAAGGTGCCCAATTTCTGGCTTTATCATCTCTCATCTGTCCATGAAATTCTTTCAAAAACAATATCAATGCTTTTAAATAGTCCCAATAAAATCCCGGAATGGATTACTGAAGGTATTACATACCTCATACCAAAAACAACATGTCTCTCAACAACGTACCTATTCCTTTTTCGAAACAAACAGAATTCTTCCGCTGGAACAGAAGGGATGCAGAAGAGGTTCATATGGCTGCAAAGAGCAACTACTGATAAATAAAATGATCCTGGAAAATTGCAGAAGACGACGTAGAAATCTTAGCGCAGCGTGGATTGATTATCGTAAAGACTTTGATAGTGTTCCACATTCTTGGATCCCTAAGACTTTGGAAATGTACAAAGTCTCCCCTGTGGTATTAAATTTCCTTAAGGGAATGGGAATGTGGAACACCAAAGTACACCTTAGTCACACCAGGGGCACTGCCATATCGAACCGTCTGAATATCCGACGTGGAATCTTTCAAGGAGACTCTCTGTCACCCCTTCTGTTTTGTTTATCCTTAATCCCTCTGACGCATGAACTGAACAACAGTAGCTATGGTTACAAAATAAATAAGAAAATATTCAATCACCTACTCTACATGGATGATCTCAAACTCTTTGCCAAAGATGACAATGAATTGAAAGGTCTCCTTCAGTGACGACATAGGTATGGACTTCGGATTAGATAAATGTGCAAAAGTAACATTCAAGAAAGGTAGAATTACAGAAACACCCTTAATAGATTTAGATTTTGTCACAAAGATTAGGGAACTGGAGCATGATGAAGCATATAAGTACCGAGGAATTAGCGAAGGAGATGGCATACAACACCCCCAAATGAAGGAAAAAATAAGAAAAGAGTACTACAGGCGTATACGTCGGGTTCTAAATACTGAGCTAAACTCAAAAAACAGAATATCAGCCATAAACACATTGGCTGTCCCTGTGGTGCAATACAGCTTTAATGTCCTTAACTGGACCATAGCTTAAATTAAGCGAATGGACACCAAAACGAGAAAGCTTCTCACTTGCTACCGCATGCATCATCCCAAAGCTGATGTTGATCGTCTGTATGTGCCCAGATCCGAAGGAGGCAGAGGATTAGTTCAACTAGAACTGTCCTACAAAACTACACCAATTGGCCTCCAAAGATACTACAGAAGACTGGATGATGGTATGCTTCAAGGAACAGGAAAGTAGTAAGCGTCTTTACTCCGTAATAAAAAAAGCCAACAAACTCAAAATGGAGTTTCAAATGGGCGTAGAGATGCAAGCACAACACAATACACCGGCTGAAACTGCAAAATGCTTAAAAAAGACAGCAAAGACAAATGCAACCGACCAGATACAGAAGCGATGGCAAGATAAACCGCTTCATGGCCAATACTCTGACCGTAGCAAACAAGCTGACGTAGACAAAACCCGTACCCATCAATGTTTACGTAGTGCAGGGTTGAAAGCTGAAACTGAAGGTTTTATCCTTGCTGCACAGGACCAATGCTTGCTAACTAGGAATTCTCAAGCACATACACTGAAATATTGTGTCAGCCCAAAATGCAGATTCTGTGATAAATATCCAGAAAGGATTGATCATCTAGTATCAGGTTGCACGATATTGGCACCCACTGAATATAAAACCCGGCATGATAGAGTGGGCCAATATCTGCAATGGAAAATCTGCAACTTCTACGGAAAGGAATCTGAAAGAAACTGGTGTGAACACCACTCAGACCCGGTTACGGAGATAGGACCTGTTACAATTCTATGGGACTACACAATACACACTGACAGAACAATCAAAACCAATCGCCCAGATATTTTTATTAAAGACCACTAACAAAAAAAGTGCCTCCTTATTGATATGGCAGTCCCTGCTGACTGCAATGTATCTTTGAAGATATTCAAGAAGCTGTCAAAATACAAGGACCTTGAAATATAAATCTCAAAAATGTGGCACATGGGAACATCAACAATCCCTGTTGTATTTGGAGCGTTAGCATTGGTTGGAAAAGATTGCAGTAGACTAATTGAAGGGATTCCTGGAAGTCCATGCCTCAAGGAGATACAAAAAATTGTTCTGACAAGTACAGCCCACACTTTACGAGGGGCTTTATCTATGTAATATTTTTTTTTGTCAGTGGAAAGTGTCATGATGCCATTTCTAACTTTAGGTCCCTGGGTGGGACCCGGAAAGGAATGTGTAAACGCAAGAAATCAAAGAAAATAAAAACCATAATAATAATAATTATTATTATTATTATTATTATTATTATTATTATTATAATGCTAAAGTGTGTTATTCCTGTGTTGTCCATTCGGCATTTTATTTCCCTTTGCATCTGATTGGGATTGTTTTTGTCAATTTTGCTTCAATGAAGCTCATACTTTTGGTAATGCGTAGGTGTTGTCATATTTTTCGTCAGTTTCATACTTCTCTGGGGTTTGGCAATCCCCGTCTTTGTGGCTTTATGTCACCAATTTGCATCCAATCAGATGAGGGATTCAAATCTTTCTTGCTTGTCATTTAATTACAAACAAGAAAGAACGCACCCTATTTTTTGCATGGATTAACTAAAAGAAATTCGAAATGATTTCTGCATTTCCCCCACCTTGATCCCAAAGCCGCAAGAGAGACGAATGTTTTGGTGCATTTTAGGGTGTGGTTGAATTTCCCACTGTAATCAGGGTCCTCTGCAATAAACCGAAGCATCGAAATCATGCATGGATTAGGGAACCTGCAGCACCAACAAACTCTAATCTTTATGATTGGACGTAAAAAAAAAATCACTGTATTGTGAACTACAGCGGCTGTAGAGAGTTATTTTCGTTTTCCCTTCATAGTTTGAACAAATGAAGAGAAAATACCATTTAAAGGTTAGAAAGTCGGAAATTCATATCCCTACATGACAACAATCGTTCACATGTCAGTTTTGTTCAATAAAAGATAATACATAAAGAAAGACATTATTTTGGCCACGGCATACATACATACATGCATACATACACACACTTATATATGTGTGTGTCTGTGTGCGTGTGTGTGTGTGTGTGTGTGTGTCAAATTCCAAATAGAGTATATCTATAAAAGGACAATATAAATAAAGACAACAGGAAAACTTATCTGCGCCGACGCATTTCGTCCTCTGAAAAACTTTATGAAGACAAATTTACCAGATTTTGTCCCAGGATACAATATCAAGGCTATTATTTCAAGCAAGATGGAGCTCCACCTAATAAGTGGCTTAATGAACATTTCATTTGAACGTGGATCTGAGGCTGGGGTCTGTTTGTGTGACCAAAACGGTCTTTCTTTGAGGATTCATAAAAGAATCTGTTTATTGTGAAATTCCTCGTATCATTCAGGCCTAAAATCAATGCAAAGCTTGAGAAAATTGATATCGAGCGCTGCGAGCACGCGTACCATTCTTTATTTTTTAAAATTAAAGTTCATCCAATACAATGCTTGAGAGCCACTAAAGGAAGAGCGTTACAGAAAGAAGTCCGTTATATGAAAGTCGGGGGAAGTGGTCGGAAGTTAAGATTTTGAGAATAAGGACGATTGATTCTTGATATTCAATACCAGAGAGAGAGAGCACGTTTAAAATTGCCAATCCGTTTACTAAGTCTAACCCTGCCCATGACTTTATAGTAGAAGACTTTCCGTTTACTAGGGCTAGACATACACATCACTATAGAGTCGAGGCCTTTCTGTTTCCTAGGCCTAGCCATACACATCACTATAGAGTAGAGGCCTTCTCATTTACTAAGACTAGCCATACCCATCAATATAGAGTAGAGGCAATTCAAATCACATACATATCACTATAGAATAGAGGTCTTTGCGTTTACTAGGCCTCACTATAATGAAGACATTTCCGTTTACACATCATCACTATAGAGAGTAGAGGCCTGTCCGTTTATTAGGCCTAGCCATACACATCACTATAATGAAGAGGACCTTCCGTTTACTAGGCCTTTACCCATCATTTTATTTTATAGGAGGCCTTTCCGTTTAATAGGCACCATCACATCACTATAATGAGGACCTTCCGTTTACTAGGCCTATACCATACTCATCATTATAGTGAAGAGGACCTTCCGTTTACTAGGCCTAGATACCCATCACTATAGAGAAGAGGCCTTTCCGTTTACTAATACATACACATCACTATAATGATTCCGATAACTACCCATCATTATAGTGAGAGGACCTTCCGTTTACTAGGCCTAGCCATACCCCATCACTATAGAGAAGAGGCATTTATAATGAAGAGACCTTCCGTTTACTAGGCCTTACCCATCACCTCCATATAGCCATGTACCTGTTTACCATCACATCACTATAATGAAGAGGACCTTCCGTTTACTAGGCCTAGCCATACCCATCATTATAGTGAAGAAGGGACCTTCCGTTTACTAGGCCTAGCCATACCATCACTATAGAGTAGAGGCCTTTCCGTTTACTAGGCCTAGACTCACTATAATGAAGAGGACTAGGCCTAGCCATACTAGGCCTTCCGTTTACTAGGCCCATACACTATAGAGTAGAGGACCATCTTTATAGAGTAGAGGCCTTCCGTTTACTAGGCCTAGCCATACCCATCATTATAGTGAAGACTAGGCCTAGCCATCACTATATCACTATAATGAAGAGGACCTTCTTTACTAGGCCTAGCCATACCCATCATTATAGTGAAGAGGACCTTCCGTTTACTAGGCCTAGCATACACATCACTATAGAGAAGAGGCCTTTCCGTTTAATAGGCCTAGCCATACACATCACTATAATGAAGAGGACTTTCCGTTTACTAGGCCTAGCCATACTCA
This sequence comes from Acanthosepion pharaonis, assembly GCA_903632075.3. Lineage (NCBI taxonomy): Eukaryota > Metazoa > Mollusca > Cephalopoda > Sepiida > Sepiidae > Acanthosepion > Acanthosepion pharaonis. The sequence continues at coordinate 5,919 of CAHIKZ030000361.1, read as the reverse complement.
TCATTATAGTGAAGAGGACCTTCCGTTTACTAGGCCTAGCCATACCCATCATTATAGTGAAGAGGACCTTCCGTTTACTAGGGCCTAGCCATACCCATCATTATAGTGAAGGACCTTCCGTTTACTAGGCCTACCATACCCATCACTATAGAGTAGAGGCCTTTCCGTTTACTAGGCCTAGCCATACACATCACTATAATGAAAGAGGACCTTCCGTTTACTAGGCCTAGCCATACCCATCATTATAGTGAAGAGGACCTTCCGTTTACTAGGCCTAGCCATACACATCACTCATATAAGTGAAGAGGACCTTCCGTTTACTAGGCCTAGCCATACCCATCATTATAGTGAAGAGGACCTTCCGTTTACTAGGCCTAACACCCATCACTATAGAGTAGAGGCCATACCCATCATTATAGTGAAGAGGACCTTCCGTTTACTAGGCCTAGCCATACCCATCATTATAAGGGACTTTCCGTTTAAGAGGACCTTCCGTTTACTAGGCCTAGCCATACCCATCATTATAGTGAAGAGGACATTTCCGTTTACTAGGCCTAGCATACCCCATCACTATAGAGTAGAGGCCTTTCAGTTTACTAGGCCTAGCCATACACATCACTATAATGAAGAGGACCTTCCGTTTACTAGGCCTAGCCATACCCATCATTATAGTGAAGAGGGACCTTCCGTTTACTAGGCCTAGCCATACCCATCACTATAGTGAAGAGGACCTTCCGTTTACTAGGCCTACACACATCACTATAATGAAGAGGACCTTCCGTTTACTAGGCCTACCTTCATTATAGTTTAGAGGACCTTCCGTTTACTAGGCCTAGCCATACCCATCATTATTCCGTTTACTAGGCTCAGCCACACCCATCACTATAATGAAGAGGACCTTCCGTTTACTAGGCCTAGCCATACCATCACTATAGTGAAGAGGACCTTTCCGTTTACTAGGCCTAGCCATACCCATCACTATAGGGAAGAGGACCTTCCGTTTACTAGGCCTAGCCATACCCATCATTATAGTGAAGAGGACCTTCCGTTTACTAGGCCTAGCCATACCCATCACTATAGAGTAGAAGCCTTTCCGTTTACTAGGCCTAGCCATACACATCACTATAATGAAGAGGACCTTCCGTTTACTAGGCCTAGCCATACCCATCATTATAGTGAAGAGGACCTTCCGTTTACTAGGCCTAGCACTACCCATCACTATAGAAGAGGACCTTCCGTTTACTAGGCCTAGCCATACACATCACTATAATGAAGAGGGACCTTCCGTTTACTAGGCCCTAGCCATACCCATCATTATAGTGAAGAGCCTTTCCGTTTACTAGGCCTACCCATCACTATAGTGAAGGGACCTTCCGTTTACTAGGCCTAGCCATACCCATCACTATAGTGAAGAGGACCTTCCGTTTACTAGGCCTAGCCATACCCATCACTATAATAGAGGCCTTTCCGTTTACTAGGCCTAGCCATACACATCACTATAGTGAAGAGGACCTTCCGTTTACTAGGCCTAGCCATACCCATCATTATATAAGTCCGTTTACTAGGCCTAGCCATACCCATCACTATACCCGTTTACTAGGCCTCATCACTATAGGGACCTTCTTTACTAGGCCTAGCCATTACTATAGTGCCTTTCCATTTACCCATCATTATATCAAGATAGGAAGGCCTTCCGTTTACTAAGCCTAGCCATACCCATCACTATAATGAAGAGGACCTTTCCGTTTACTAGGCCTAGCCATACCCATCATTATAGTGAAGAGGACCTTCCGTTTACTGAGCCTAGCCATACCCATCATTATAGTGAAGAGGACCTTCCGTTTACTAGGCCTAGCCATACCCATCACTATAGTGAAGAGGACTTTCCGTTTACTAGGCCTAGCCATACACATCACTATAATGAAGAGGACCTTCCGTTTTACTAGGCCTAGCCATACCCATCATTATAGTGAAGAGGACCTTCCGTTTACTAGGCCTAGCCATACCCATCATTATAGTGAAGAGGACCTTTTTACTAGGCTAGTTCATATAGTAGGCCTAGTTTGCCTGGCCTACCATTCCCACTATAGATGAACTAGGCCTAGCCATACACATCATTATAATGGACCTTCCGTTTACTAGGCCTAGCCATACCCATCATTATAGTGAAGAGGACCTTCCGTTTACTAGGCCTAGCCATACCCATCATTATAGTGAAGAGGACCTTCCGTTTACTAGGCCTAGCCATACCCATCATTATAGAGAAGAGGACCTTCCGTTTACTAGGCCTAGCCATACCACATCACTATAAGAAGAGGCCTTTCCGTTTACTAGGCCTAGCCATACCCATCATTATAATGAAGAGGACCTTCCGTTTACTAGGCCTAGCCATACCCATCATTATAGTGAAGAGGACCTTCCGTTTACTAGGCCTAGCCATACCCCATCACTATAGAGAAGAGGACCTTCCGTTTACTAGGCCTAGCCATCACACATCACTATATAGTGAAGACCTTCCGTTTACTAGGCCTAGCCATACCCATCATTATAGTGAAGAGGACCTTCCGTTTACTAGGCCTAGCCATACCCATCATTATAGTGAAGAGGACCTTCCGTTTACTAGGCCTAGCCATACCCATCACTATAGAGTAGAGGACCTTCCGTTTACTAGGTCCTGACCATACCCATCATTATAATGAAGAGGACCTTCCGTTTACTAGGCCTAGCCATACCATCACTATAGTGAAGAGGACCTTCCGTTTACTAGGCCTAGCCATACCCATCATTATAGTGAAGAGGACCTTCCGTTTACTAGGCCTAGCCATACCCATCACTATAGTGAAGAAGGACCTTCCGTTTACTAGGCCTAGCCCTAGCCATACCCATCACTATAGTGAAGGGGCCTTCCGTTTACTAGGCCTAGCCATACCCATCACTATAGTGAAGAGGACCTTCCGTTTACTAGGCCTAACCATACACATCATTATAGTGAAGAGGACTTTCCGTTTACTAGGCCTATACACATCATTATAGTGAAGAGGACCTTCCGTTTACTAGGCCTAGCCATACCCATCATTATAGTGAAGAGGACCTTCCGTTTACTAGGCCTCTAGCCATACCCACTATAGAGTAGAGGCACTATAGATCACTATAATGAAGAGTTTACTAGCCTTTCATTATAGTGAAGAGGACCGTTTACTAGGCCTAGCCATACACATCACTATAAGTGAAGAGGACACTATAGCAGTCCGTTTACTAGGCCTAGCCATACCCATCATTATAGTGAAGAGGACCTTCCGTTTTACTAGCCATAGGCCTAGCCATACCCATCACTATAGTGAAGAGGCCTTCCGTTTACTAGGCCTAGCCATACCATCACTATAGTGAAGAGGACCTTCCGTTTACTAGGCCTAGCCATACCCATCATTATAGTGAAGAACTAGGGCCTAGAGGACCCCCGTTTACTAGGCCTTGCATACACATCACTATAATGAAGAGGACCTTCCGTTTTACTAGGCCTAGCCATACCCATCATTATAGTGAAAGAGGATCTTTCCGTTTACTAGGCCTAGCCATACCCATCACTATAATGAAGAGGACCTTCCGTTTACTAGGCCTAGCCATACCCATCATTATAGTGAAGAGGACCTTCCGTTTACTAGGCCTAGCCATACCCATCACTATAGAGGAGGCCTTTCCGTTTACTAGGCCTAGACATACACATCACTATAATGAAGAGGACCTTCCGTTTACTAGGCCTAGCCATCACTATAGTGAAAGAGGACCTTCCGTTTACTAGGCCTATTCATACAGTGAAGAGGACCTTCCGTTTACTAGGCCTAGCCATACCCATCATTATAGTGAAGAGGACCTTCCGTTTACTAGGCATAGCCATTTCCCATCATTATAGGGAAGAGGACCTTCCGTTTACTAGGCCTAGCCATACCCATCATTATAGTGAAGGACCTTCCGTTTACTAGGGCCTAGCATACCCATCATTATAGTGAAGAGGACTTTCCGTTTACTAGGCCTAGCCATACACATCACTATAAGAAGAGGACCTTCCGTTTACTAGGCCTAGCCATACCCATCATTATAGTGAAGAGGACCTTCCGTTTACTAGGCCTAGCCATACCCATCACTATCCGAGTAGAGGCCTTTCCGTTTACTAGGCCTAGCCTAGCCATAGTAAGACATACGAATCACTATAATGAAGAGGGACTAGGCTATTTACTATAATGAAGAGGACTCTTTAGTAGGCCATTCATTATAGTGAAGGGACCTTCCGTTTTACTAGGCCTAGCCACATCACTATAGAGTAGGAGCCATCACTATAGAGTGAGGACCTTTCCGTTTACTAGGCCTAGCCATACCCATCATTATAGTGAAGAGGACCTTCCGTTTACTAGGCCTAGCCTGCCCATCACTATAGTGAAGAGGACCTTTCCGTTTACTAGGCCTAGCCATACCCATCACTATAAGTAAGAGGACCTTTCCGTTTACTAGGCCTAGCCATACCCATCACTATAGATGAAGCCTTTCCGTTTACTAGGCCTAGCCATACCCATCATTATAGTGAAGAGGACCTTCCGTTTACTGGCTAGCCATACCCATCATTATAGTGAAGAGGACCTTCCGTTTACTAGGCCTAGCCATATCACTATAGAGTGAGGCCTTTCCGTTTACTAGGCCTAGCCATACACATCACTATAATGAAGAGGACCTTCCGTTTACTAGGCCTAGCCATACCCATCATTATAGTGAAGAGGACCTTCCGTTTACTAGGCCTAGCCATACCCATCACTATAGATGAAGAGGCCTTTCCGTTTACTAGGCCTAGCCATACACATCACTATAATGAAGAGGACCTTCCGTTTACTAGGCCTAGCCATACCCATCATTATAGTGAAGAGGACCTTCCGTTTACTAGGCCTAGCCATACCCATCACTATAGTGAAGAGGACCTTCCGTTTACTAGGCCTAGAACCCATCATTATAATAGTGAAGAGGACCTTCAGGCCTAGAGGTTTTCCGTTTACTACCCATCACTATAGAGTAGAGGCCTTTCCGTTTACTAGGCCTACCATACACATCACTATAATGAAGAGGACCCGTTTCCCTAGTTCATTATAGTGAAGAGGACCTTCCGTTTACTAGGCCATACCCATCATTATAGTGAAGAGGACCTTCCGTTTACTAGGCCTAGCCATACCCATCATTATAGTGAAGAGGACCTTCCTAGGCCTTTATCACTATAGAGCCTTTCCGTTTACTAGGCCTAGCCATACACATCATTATAATGAAGAGGACCTTCCGTTTACTAGGCCTAGCCATACCCATCATTATAGTGAAGAGGACCTTCCGTTTACTGGGCCTAGCCATACATCACTATAGGTGAGAGGCCTTTCCGTTTACTAGGCCATACCCATCATTATAGTGAAGAGGACCTTCCGTTTACTAGGCCTAGCCATACCCATCACTATAGAGTAGGACCTTTCCGTTTACTAGGCCTAGCCATACATCACTATAATGAAGAGGACCTTCCGTTTACTAGGCCTAGCCATACCCATCATTATAGTGAAGAGGGACCTTCCGTTTTACTAGGCCTAGCCATACCCATCACTATAGAGTAGAGGCCTTTTCCGTTTACTAGGCCTAGCCATACACATCACTATAATGAAGAGGACCTTTACTAGGCCTAGCCATACCCATCATTATAGTGAAGGGACCTTCCGTTTACTAGGCCTAGCCATACCCATCACTATAGTGAAGAGGACTTTCCGTTTACTAGGCCTTACACACATCACTATAGTGAAGAGGACCTTCCGTTTACTAGGCCTGACCAGCCCATCACTATAAGCCATACCCATCATTATAATGAAGAGGACCTTCCGTTTACTAGGCCTAGCCATACCCATC